>JABCMJ010023460.1:0-34770 GCA_014822125.1 Arbutus unedo | reverse complement strand
TAAATTATGTGATCCAACAGTCTTTAATTGATTCGTATTGCAGTGTATGACGTAAATTGAGTGATTAAATACATTTGAAGTAGAGTGAGAGGTGGAGGAAGGGTGTAGAGCGATCGGGTCAGATTTTTTGACCATCGGGTGAGGTTTAGGACCATCAGGTCAGATCCCAGAACCTTCCAGTCAGACCTGAAAAATGTTAATTTTTGGTCGGATCTGACCGGTCTGGTTTGAGGCCATCCGGTCAGGTCATCCGGCCAGATCCAAAATTTCGGCCTAAAGTTTTGAAATTTTAAGTCAGAAGAAAAATCTGACCGGTCAGATTCTAGACCATCCAGTCAGATCTGGACGCGCATTTTAAAAAGGGGAAAAATCAGATTTTTTTTAGAGATCTAAAATTTTTCTCAAAGGGTGGTTTTCTCTCTCTCTCTCTCTCTCTCTCTCTCTGAGTCATCTTCTCCACCAAACCCTCACTCCAAACATTTGATTCCTTTTGATATTACTCAAATTCCTTCAAGATCCACCACTAATATCTTTAGATTAGTGGATATTTTGAACTTAGAATCATCAATTTCACTTGAGGCAAGATCTTGAAAGTTTTTCACCGTCATTGTTGCTCAATCTTTGAAAGCTCAAATCTTTAAACCAAGTCTTGAGGTAGGGATGTTTCTTATTCAATATATGAGTATTCTACATGTTTTGACTCATCTATACTCTTTCATGTTAGAATTTTCTTTAGATTTGTGGTTCAAGTGTTGGGTTTGGTATCTATTCATCATTTTGTTTGTATTGTGTGGATTATATTTTTCCTTAGGTCGGGTTATATATGGGTTTAGTTCAATTATGTTCGGATATAATGCTTGTGAGTTGGATTTTGATGTGAAATATGATGCTTGGGTTCAGTCCTTACGTGTATTTGGGTTTCGTGAAGGATAGGTGATTGTTTAGAAATGTGATATCATAAATCGTGAAGCATGCCCATTGTGGATATATGATTTCATATGCGTTTGACACGATAAATTTTGGTCTAGCCTCCGAGAGGAGAAGTGTTAGGGAAATAAATGACGGTCTAGCCTCCAAGAGGAGAAATGCTAGTGAGATGAATTGTAATCTAACTTCCGAGAGGAGACGTGCTAGTAATATACGAACCAATGCTAGCTTTTTTGAGGGAGTGGTGCTAATTATGAAAGAACTGTCTAACTTCCCGAATGAATGGTGCTAGTAAGATAATATGTCTCGTTTGGCCACCTCTTGGTGAGGAGTTGTAGTTGATAATTGAATTGAACTAAATATATAAAATGACGACATAGTCAATGAAACAATGGAACGAAGTCTTGACACATAAAACAGATATGGAAGCATTGATTTTGGTGATAGTCAGTTAGCTCTATGACGTGTTTATCTTGTTATGAACTGTTCATATTATATGTTATAGCATCCAATATTCATATGTTGTTGACATGTACATCCCTACTAGGCTTTGTAAGCTCACCCTATCCATTTCAGGTACAGTTCCAAATACTTAGTATGTGGTGCGTGACGTGCATTTGGTGATGCATAATTTTTTTTTGAAGACTTTGACTGGAGTTACCTATCATCTCTATTTTAAATTTTTGAAAAGATGTATTGTAACTCGTTGTCAACTTTGTTATTTATTTTCATAAAGGAATGTAAGACGGTTAACTCCAGTATTATTTTGGAAATTCCTTTTTGGGCTGGGAGTACTCTTTAATGTAATACTCTAAGACTTGACTTTTATTACCTTATTGAATAAAATAGTTTGGGATTATGGGTGTATCTTTGAGTGTTGCGAGGTTTCATTTACTATATATTGTAATAATAATATGTTGAAAATCGAGGGCGTGACAAACTAGGCTCCGGTAACTAGCCGAGGCTCGGACAAGGGACGTACTAGATCTAAAACCCCTACCCAGCAAAAGATTAGGAGCAAACAGGTCATGCCAGTGCATTACCAACAGGGAGCACGCACTAATGACACCAACAACCGTGATGGTGGGAATGAAATGCGTTGTTGTACACTTACTTCGCCGATCTCTAATTAGGCATTCGCCGAAATGAGCAAAGGATCTCGACCTTTCAACAACTAGGAGACCATGAGATGGATAGCAGTTTGCGAGAGGGTGAGTGTAGTCCTCATTGCCAGTTTGTCAGTCGTACTATCGTGCGATCCAATAGTAACGAGGAGAGATCGAATAAGCGCCCCATTGAGGACCTCCTGGCCAGGTCGAGTGAGTAAAGGAGCCGACAACCTAAGGCCGACTCGTGGTGTCAGGCCAACTAGGTTCAGAAAAAGTTGTTGATGATTGCCTCATCTCGTCCCCATTCACATGCGACATTGAGTCGGTTAAACTCCCAATAGAGTTTGTCCATCCAAACTTATGAACCAAAAAGTGATTCGTACACCTACCTAGTCCATTACTGATAGATAATGTCCTCATGAGTAAACTTTTCTCATCCAGTCTCAGGTAGCTCACTCTCTTTTGGTTCAACAAACTTTCAGAGGGGTCAATTTCATGCGGGAAGGATCTATGCATGGCTTTCTCAGCCTACTTTATCAGAAGTACTATAGTAAAAAAAGAGGTAGATGAGTTGCTTGGCCTAAGAAAAACCAAGGCCGAGTCACTCAAATAATATGTAGCTCGGTATTGGGAATTGTACAACGAGATTAAGTAGTGTGATCCAAATATAGTTGTGACGTCATTCAAATTCAGCCTTGACCCCAAGAGCCGAATATTTGACAATCTATTGTTGGTCCCTTCAACCGACATGGACTACCTGATAAATCGAATCGAGTTGCATACCCGGTTGGAGGAAGCCAATGAGCAAAGGAAGCAAGCAAAATAGAGTGCCTTGCCAAAACTAGGGGCGGTGAATGCCGAAGAGAAACCAACGTCATCGACGAATTTGTGACTGAAAAGACTGTATTCAAGATCCACATATATTAGCCCATTCAAAAAATTGAACACGAACCATATTTTAAGTGATCAAACAAGCAAATGGGGGAGCCAAAAATGAAAAACTAGAGAATGTGTTGTTCATACCATAAAGACCGAGGACACCTTACTACGAACTGCCGACAATTTAAAGCCCACTTGGAGGAATTGGTTGTTGCAGGGCATCTGAAGAAGTAAATTGACGAAGAGAAAATAAATGTTGGGTGACACTATCTAGTTGTTTCGTGCGCAAGCTATATGTGTTATTTGAATCTTAAAGGCGAATCAGATCAAATTAGTGGATCTTTAAAACACCGCACAGTAAATTACTTTAATACCTATGATGTTCGGCTTATACTCAACAAATGCATTTTATTCACTTTTGCAGCTTGGATAATTCTAAAATGAGCGGCACAATTTTGCCAAATTGACAACTGATTGAGCAATTCGACAGATCAATCACCAATTTGAATGGTTTGGGTTGGTTCAATATGGTTTGACTCGAAAGATGATTTGTATAATTGAACGAATTAAAAAAAATATTTGATCAACGAACCGACTAGTCCGATCAAGTTTTAAAATATTTCACTTTACTTTCAATTCACGATTACGTAGAAATTGCATATTTACTATATCTTTTTTAATGCAAACGGTACTGCACGACTCCAAGGGTGGAAATTATGGGAAATTGTCAATATCTTATTTCAAAAATAGATATTGACAAAAGAGGAATCTAGTTTACAAAAGTAGGTGATCACTTTTTTATACTTTGGAAATGATAACTGACACATCATTAGATATGCAATTATCAAATAATTATTTATCTATTGATCCTTCCAACTGTGGTTTGAGTTTTTTTGAGACAATAAGGCACAAAAATTGATGTAAAATAAAAAATAATTACAAAATTTAAATAAAAACGAAAAGAATTATCAGACAATAAACTAATAAAGACAATAGTCTAAATGGATCCTAAATTACACTGACCTCCTTTAAGGTTTTTGAGAAATAAGTTGAGCTCATGAGATTTGATAAATTACTCTTAACTTTTCTTATGTTTGAAACTATAATTCTCCTATTATTAAAATTAGTTAAACGCTAGTAGTTAAGTTGTTGAAACTTTAAATTCAGAATTTTTTTAGCCAAATGAATTACAAAATAATTTCTATCATGTCTGATTCTGTCTATGTTAATTTTATGAGATTTTAATAAAATCAAAATTCTGACACAATTTTATGGGATTAGTGCAAGTCTAGATTTTAGAAAAAAATTAAAAATTTAACATAAGATACTTCAGACGTGATAAAAATTATGTTGCAATTTATTTTGTTGAAAATCAATTTCAATTTAATAGCTTGACAAATGACCATTAATTGATTTTAGAGTGTAGATAGTCAACCATATAATAATTTTAAAAGTAACAAAATTAGAATAATTTTTCAAATCAGTATATTTATCAAAAAAAACTCAACGGAGGTAAGTATAATTTACTCTTACTTTAAATATGTAATTAAAATAGAAAAGAAAAACACTTTTACAAAAAAAAAAAAACTCAAACCACAATTGGAAGGATCAATAGATAAATAATATTTGATAATTGCATATCTAATGATGTGTCAGTTATCATTTCCAAAATATGAAAAGTGAACAGCTACTTTTGTATACCAGATCTTTTGTCAATAAATCTATTTTTAAAATTACACTTTGTTATTTTGCATTAAAAAAATATGTCATCGAATGATTTGGGATAAGATTTTGATCCTTCTAACAATTTTCGATAATTTCCACCTGTGGAATCGCGTACTACCGTTCGCATTAAAAAAAAGATAATAATAAATTTATAATTTCTACATACTCGTGAATTAAAAATAAGACGTAACGTTTTAAAATCCAGATTGCATTAGCTAATTCGTTGATTAATATATTTTTTGGTCCAATCAACCATACAAACTCATTTTTTAATCAAACCGTATTGAACCACCTTAAGCCATTCGAATTGGTGGTTGAACATCAATTGGCGGATTGGTGGAATCATTTTCTTTATTTTAGGATCCGTTTAGATGGAATATAAATAAGGGAAATAATATTTAAAATGAGCATAAAAGTTGATGTGACACATTTAACATGATTTGGAAAGATAAAAATATAAGAAAATAATTTTTCATCTATTCAAAAATAGTTCCTGTATAGGAGATCAAGAGATATTATATCACATCAATGCATTTTTTAAAAATAAATTTTTATCTAATCGGCCGCTTAAAGTTATCTAGGCAGCAAAATGCATTTGTTGGGTATTAAACATACCAGCATAGGTAACAAAATGCAATTTTTTTTTTTGTACCTTCTAATATATTAATCAAATATTTACGAGGAAGACAAAGTTTAATTTGGGCTCAACAATTTGCCAATCTCTTTGGGAGGGTCCGTTATTTATTGAATTTTTTAATAATTTTTTATTTTGTATTAATATTAATTCGTCTCAAAAAAAAATTTGAAAATATAAAATTATATTCAAAAACTAAAAAAAATTTAGAAAAGAAAAGAATAAGTGAAAATATATATGTTTTTGCTTATTTTTTATTTTTAGTGAATATTTTTTATTTTTTAACATAATTTTTAAATTTTTAAATTTTTTTCACCAAGACAAATTAACAAACATAAAAAGAGTAGATAAAAAATAAAAAATACATTTTATTTAATAAGGACAAAAAAATTCAAAAAGATACTAAAAAATCTGCAGTCTCCATCCAAGTATTTCCCTACTCATAGAAATGCGAAATTCGAACATTCAGATAAACCAACTCATACCTCTCTCTCTCTCTCTCTCTCTCTCTCTCTCTCTCCATTTACATAGTTATCATTCGAAATGCATGCTTGGTGGGGGAGAAAATCCAGTAGGAATAAGGAACGACAATACGCAGACGGGAATTACCCCAATTTGAGCCAGTATCCGCTCAAGAATGATAAGAAGAGAGAAAAAGACAACTGCAAGAGCTTTGCCGACGTCTTACTATTGCCCAATTCGCCTCCCAAAAACACGGATTTCACTGGAAGTGGTAGTGGGTTTTCGGCATTTTCGGGTTTCGATTCGCATAGGGGCCATCCCCTGCCGCGGCCGTCGTTCACGGATTCCGGGATTGATGATGGGTCTGGGTTGGGATCCGGATCGGGTTCGGTGTCCAGTGTGAGCTCGTCTGGGTATTCTGATGATCTTGCTCTTCCACCTGATCATACCCAATTTGGTATTTCGAGGTTGGTCGGTGCTCTGTTTTCGGATTTAATTCACGTTTTCTTGGGCTTTCTGTTCACTAATCTGAAATCCGGACATAAGTTATTGCTTTTGTTTTTGACTTGTTGATGCTTATTTCTTGTGATTTAGGTTTTATTTGGACAAAATTATTTTTCTTGAAATTTTTGAATAATTTAAAACACTTTTCACAGATATTTTTTCACCCTTTTCTGTATATTTTTATATATCATTTGGACGGTGATTAATATTTTTTTTAATTTAAATCAGAGCTTGATTCTAACAACCACCCGAGTTTTCGTTTTATTTATAATTCATGAAGTATATTTTAATTCTTTAATTATAATATTGGTTTTATTTGCCCTGTTATACATGTTACATACATATACATATATACGTATAGAAATCTCTTGGTATAGAAATGATTTCAGGGATTTTGATTGGGTTTAACTTAATTTGAATTAGGGATGGATATGAAATAAATTGTTTTCATAGTACTCATGGTCCAAAATTTCTTATATCAATGTTTGTTTTCTTATAGAAATTTATCACGTTGGATTAGAAAATAAAATTAATCAGGTTACATAAGTTAATTATATTTTGTCTGATCCAAAATACTTAATCAAATTAGTTTAGTTCTCAAGATATCAATTTTAAATATTTCACTCAAGTAATAAATTTAGAACGAGAAATTCAAGACTTTCTAAGTTATCAAATACGAAAATACACATAATATATGTTGTATATGACATGATCTCATTTTGATTTTGTAAGTCCCGTGCATAACACGATTTATTGCTAATTACATTGTATGAAAAACAAACTCTATAAATAGACCTTGGAAATTAACCACACATTGTATTGGAAATTAACTCTTTATTAATCAATCGTAAATCCCCATGAATATGCACAAATCTATCATAATCTACAAACTCACATACTTATCATATTATAAACGAATTAATGCAAGTAAATACAAAATCACAAATTAACTACAAAATGCGAATACACCATGTGTCAAATTTGATATTGTATAAATACTTCTATTCTATTGGATTACTAGTTTTTAGCACAATGGATGCAAGGTATTCGACATTTTAGATTGAAACGCATATATACGTGAGCAATATTTTCACACACATATAATTGATTGTTATAATATATTTTAGATTTTAGCATATTCAAGAGATAATCTCAATGATTCCGCATATATACGTGAGCAATATGCAATGAGAAGGGAACTTATATATTCGAGCCACACAAAACCGCCCTCAAATTGAAACGCATTCAAATCTAGGTTTTCTTCAACAAATTTGGGGAATTTGTTTATAGTTTGGACAATAATCTCTATAATTATTATGTTCATTTAGATTTTCCGGTTGTTATCTCTATCAAATTAGGAAATTTATTAAATGAGTGTTATGGAAGGATATGATGGTGTGCGTGATGTACACAAAGGGGTAGAATAGGGCTTATTTGAAAAAAAATGGAGTGAAAGACAATCAAACAAAACGAGATACACGAAAACTTAAGTTACACTAAAATGTAGGACTAAAAAACAAAGAACTTTATGTTTTAGGGCGGTTTAGATTTTTTTTTGTATTTTGTTATGAAAAAATTATAAATATTATTTATCTCGATGAGAAAAATTAAAAATATTAAGATATTAATAAAAGTTGAAGAAAGTGCAACTCTAAATAGAATAAAACACTAAAAATTAATTTTTGATACATATTTTTTTGATAATTTTGGGACTTCTGATCTTTTCATTTCTTGAATTCAGTATGTGAATACGAATAAATAATTTAAAAAATTAATCTGAATTTTAAAAAATAAAAAGAAAATATTAACAATAATACTCAATATTTCTTATGGAAAACCACTCTTCAAATATTTTCATTGATGGAGTTTTGACAGATGAATCTTTGAAGTTTGAACACGATGGTCAAAAAGAAATAATTTTTGGTCTCACATTCTGTTTTTTGTCCTATATACACCCACCGAATTGTAACCAGTGCGATCGGCTCCTTGATTCCACCACTGCGCATTATCGTCAACCACTGCAATTCGCTCTCTAAGAGGTAAAATCCTAACAGCCTTCACATTAAGAGAGAATCGGTCCTTGCCGTCATCATATATATTGAAATGGATCTGATTTGGGTGTTCGACTTTGTCTCGGCTTGCAATTCCGTCCATTGGCAGCCTCCTCTCTCTCTCTCTCTCTCTCTCTCTCTCTCTCTCAATCATTTTGATGAACAGCACATTTTATTGTGCACAAAACATTGTCCGGCCAAATAATTTTACACACCAAAATAATGTCGTTTTATGCACAACAGCCTTCCCAATTTCGGATTAAACGCCTGAGATTGAACTATTTGTGTCTAATGCCGCACAACTTCATATTTGGTTTCTCCAAACTAAGTTGGGATTAATAATAATGGAATAATTATAATACCAATATGTGAATTATTATTTTATTCTCGGGGAGAGGTGAGACTCATTTAATTCTGTTTGAAAAAAGAAACAACATGAAAAGTCCATTACCGCTACTAATCACTACATTGTCGACTACTGTCATTAATTATCACCGCCACTAACAACCACTACCACTAACCACCACACTGTCGGCCACAACTACTAACCACCACAGTCACTAACTACCACCACACTACCGACCACCGGTACTAACCACCACTACCACCACTAACCACCACACTACCGCCACTCGTTACCACTATATCAACTATTGCTCAATGCCTCCGACCACCACCACCATGTCACCTACAACATTAGGACTTAGTGTGTCGCAAGCCTTATTGCTTCAGAATCTTGACTATGTTTCTAGCTATGAACGTGCAGATTGTTCAAAATCAAAATCAATAAAAAGTTCAAAAATCCTAGATATCCAAATAAGATATCTTGAAAATAATTTTGGTCAAATCAAACATGAGATTAGATTTGAATGATATTAAAACAATATCAGGTCAAATAATTCTAAAACTATTGGTCCTGAACTCCCCCTCCCCCAAATGAGGCCTAAAATTCTTTATGAGTTATTAAAAAAAAGTTATCTATTAAGTGATTTTTAGATAGTTCACGAGAAAAATCGTGCTATTTAGGACAAAAAAACACAATACATTCGTGCATTAAATGCAAATAATAATATTTTTTTAAGGACTAGGAGTCTTCTCTGCATTATGCAAAGCTATGCATCAAAATGATGTTATTTTAGAGTGCAAAACACTGCCTAAACAATGTTCGGTCAACGCTCAACTATTTGATCAGTATTTTGTGCGTCAAAACGATGTTTTGGCGTACAACACGTTCTAATGTGCATTGCGTCATTTTTTACGCACAACATGTTCTGGTGTATATTGCGCACAGTAGAGACCCTAAATCCCTTATTTAATGAACTACTATTTAAAACTAAACGAGTAACAAATAAATTTATCTCTATAAGTGATTGATGAAATAAATACAACAAATAATTTTCTCTTCTACTAGCTGTTGGCGATCACACAAAACAAATAATATAAATCTCTCTTAAGTGGTCTTAAAAAAAATTACATAAAAAATAAGTTTATCTGTATAAAAAGTCTTCAAACGTAAACGTGATCATTAAAAAAAACGAAACAGACAAGTCTTAACTTTGAACGGCCAGTCATAGCTTAACAGTCTTATATTTCTTAACCCGAAGGAAGCTTTGATATTCAAAGTTTGAAACTTAGAGGTATATTCTTTCTTAGGTCTCGTGTTCGAAATATTTCATGTGCTATTAATTTTTATGGAGTCAGTCTACACATGGCAAAAATTCTGTCTTTAAATGGGGTCCCCGCAAGTAGACGGTGTGCTCGGTCCCCCCCAAGACTAGTCAGCATTAGGTTAGGGGTAATCCCAAAGCCGTCTGGATCAAAGTTATCAATCTCGTATCGGCAAGCGTACCAATTTTGTTACTGGTATAATACGTGCTGGTATCGGTGTGTACCGCATACCATTTCGGATTTATCACTAAAATTAATATACATTTCTCAAATAACATTTTTTAACAAAAAAATCACATTAGATATATAAAATAAAGTCTCACCACTTAAAAATAAATCTCCAAATATAAAAGTGGATGATTTTAATCTCAATTTATACCTAATTACCGAAAAATATATTAATTGAACTTTTTTTAAAAACAATACAGACTGGTACGCAGTCGAAATAGCCCAAAACACGCTGGTACGATGGCCAGGACAATACACTGGTAGTCCGGCACCGCTACAAAGTCAGTACGAGACCTACATGCCAGTACGGTACGGGATAAACAACTATGGTCCGGACACTTCAGTTATCAAAAAAAAATAGTCTTATATTTCTCTAGATAAATTTATTGTTTTGTTGTCCTAAAATGATTGCCAAAAATACATTAACAAATAATTTTTGTTTTGTTGTCCTAAAATGCATCCAAGAGGGAGAATGAATTTTGTTGCTAAGTTGAAATGGTCAATTTAAAAATAGATGGTGCAATAAAAGAGTAATGATTAATCTACAATAATTCTATATGTAATGTGATAAATAAATTTCAAGAGACGGGATAGAGAGATTCAAGCACAATATACAGTCATTCGGTGATCCGTTGAGATGGGACCCTATCCACTCTTGAAGAGTACCTTTTGAGTTCTACTATTCTTCAAATACAAAATACAATTAGTAGCTTTTCCGAGGAGCAAACCAACCGTTAGAAATTTATACCAAAATTCTGAGAAAAATTCTCACTAAAATAAACCATATTTGGCTCAAATTCTCGCAAGTATTTAGCACCTAAACACTCAATTTAGAAGGTGGTAGAGTTATAACAACTCTTTACAAGGCTGAAGAGACGAAGAAATTTAAGCTTTCAATACAAAGAACACTCACTTGATGGAGTAAATATAAAAGTGTAAGCACTAAAAGCTTGAATACAAGAAACTTGAAGGAAAGATTTTTGATTGCTTATGATTTCACTCTTGGATAGTTTTTGTTTTTTGAATATTGAAGTCACATGTTAGATATACAGTCTCTGTGAAGAGTTATAGCCGTTTGATGCAATTGGGGGCTCATTAAATGCAATATTAGTCGTTGGAAAGCTGTTATAAATTCAAAATTTTGAAGACTAGTCGTCTGGCCGATCGACCGTGGTGCCATCAATAGTCAATGTCATCCGGCCAATAGTCAATGTCATCCAGCCTACCATCCTGCCATACCAAAAATTGACCCTCTTGATTCCTCTTTGAACCTCAACTTGTTTAGGGACAATCTAAAACTACACAAACATGTTTTGTAAGGTAACCAATATGCACACAAATTATGTAATAATTTGAGATCAAGTGCTATGATTTGTTTCAGTTTAAACTCTTAAGAGTAATCAACAATGTAAGCAAGTTTTGATCTTTCAAAGCTTTTTGAAATTTATAAAATTCATTTGTGACGTCATAAGTTGTTTATAAACGTTATGATTCAATTTAAAAATCAAAGTATAGTAATTATACTATTTTTCTAACAATCTCTCAATTTTTGGTGATGGCATAATATAATATTTCTGTTATAAGATGAATAATATGATTTTCAACAAGTACTCCCCTCTGATATGTGCTCTCCCCATACATATATCTTTTTAATGAATATGGACCGTCAATGAGTATGCATAATTGGCATGGGCATGATCAAGATATGACAATGAACTCCGTGCGATAATACCCTAAAGTGTCAAGTCATTATGCTACCTAATCCTCCTGCTGCTCATCACCCTGTTGGCCTGCCTCAGGCTCAATGGCCAAGCCTCTCCTCACAATATACTCAGTAATAGGGCCTTTGTTTTGACCTATGCTATCTTCATATCTAAGAGAGATACCGACTTTCTTAAAAATAGTAGTAAGTAACGCAACAAAGGGCAAGCTTTTTTGAGTATCATAAAGCACAGTCGCCCTTTCCTTGAGGATAATGAAATTCAAGTCCAACTCAATGCCATTTGGAAAACAGTGGAGATGTAGCATTGCATCGGTGAGATTACATCATAACACCTCCCTTGGGAGTGACATTCTCAATAAGAAATGAGTGAAGAAGGCGCGCGCGCGTGTGTGTCACCATTGGAAGTAATGTAACATTGGGTATCTCCTACCTCACACCCAAGATAGACAGATGGTGTAATAGCACCAGAATAATCTCAGTTCCTAAACTAGAGTTTGTAGGGCAAACTCATCAGTCATCAGTACTATAATCTATGGTAAGACTGCAGTAGAAATAGAAAACTAGTTTTGGGAAGACTTTTGACAGAAGATCAATCAAGATATCTCAACTCATATCTTTAGCATGTGTAGCTAAAAGTTGATCGTAGTGACTAGGGAGTTTTATCTTCTTCTCTTTTTTTTCGTGATAATGGGCCGATTTCGGTACTTAAAAATATGTTTTATCTCAACCAAAACATGTTAAGAGCATCTCGAACCCATCTCAATCCAAACCTCCATAAATGCGGAACTTATCCCCAAAACCCATAGTCCATGTTTTGGAGGCCCAGTTTCCATTCTCCATGTTTGGAGACTCCCACCAAATGAATATAATTGAATTATAATAAAATAGAAAAACTTGAATATTATAGAGATTATACAGGCTTAAATAGATATTACAATCACTAGTAATGGAAACAAATAATAAGATTAAGGAAACAAATAAGAATATGGTAAAAAGGAAACAAGGATAATTCTAGAGAATATTCCATATTTCAACACTCCCTCTCAAGTTGGTGCGCAAATATTTGAAACGCCCAACTTGGATAGTAGCTCTTCAAACGTGGACTTACTAACACCTTTAGTGAGAATGTCAACAAGCTGCTGGGATGAGGGGACAGACGTAGTGCAAAGCTGGCCTGAAAGAATTTTTTTCTCGGATAAAATGATGATCAATCTCAATGTGCTTTGCTCTGTCATGCTGAACTGGATTCAGCGCGATACTAATTGCTGATTTATTGTCACAACACAATGACAAAGGAATGGAAACAGGAAGGCATAAGTTAGTCATCAACTTGTTGAGCCATAGCAACTCACACACACCAAGAGCCATAGTTCGATATTCAGACTCTGCACTAGAGCGGGAGACAACATCTTACTTCTTACTCCTCCAAGTGACCAGATTTTCACCAATTTTCGTACAATAACCAGATGAAGACCGTCTGTCACTAATAGAACCAACATAATCAACATCAGTCTATGCCTCAATACGAAAATGCCCATGATTTGCAAACATAATACCTCGACTCGGACAACCCTTGAGATACCTAAGAATACGATATACCGCTGCAAGATGCAGTGTGCGGGGTGAATGCATAAACTGACTGACAACACTAACAGAATAGGCAATATCAGGCCCAAGCGCTGATACTGTCCAATATCGGCTAAACGCTCCCCCTCAGAATCGGCCAGCCGATGATTTTGCTCAATGGGAGTATCAGCCGGGCGACAAACCAGCTGACCAACCTCGGTAAGAAGATCCAAAACATACTCGGCCTAGCAGATAAAGATACCAGCAGAAGATCAAGCAACCTCAATACCCAAAAAATACCAGAGAGGATCAAATTGACAGCCCAAGTACTCCTTTACTACAAGAATGCCCTCTAGGTCATTCCCGGTGAGAATAATATCATCAACATAGACACTAAGGACAACGGTTTTGCCCTGAGTATGGCGCAGAAACAAGGTGTGATCAGTCGAACTCTGATGAAATCCAACACGGCGCATAGCAATAGTAAAGTGATCAGACCATGCCCGCGGAGACTGTTTCAAGTCATAGAGAAAGTGGTGAAGACGACATACCTTTCCAAGATTGCCAGGAGAGAGAAAACCAAGTGGGAGAACCATATAGACTTCTTCCTTCAGATTACCATTAAGGGAGGCATTTTTGACATCCAGCTGAAAAAGAGGCTAGGCGCGAATCACTGCAACAGAAAAGAGGACCCAAATAGTAGCCATCTTTGCAACCGGAGCAAAGATGTCCGTATAATCCACACGATAAGTCTGAGCATAGCCTTTGGCCACCAGACTGGCCTTATATCGAGCAATAGAGCCATCGGGATGGTGTTTGATGGTAAAAACCCAGCGACAACCAACAGTCTTACGTCCAGGAGGAAGAGTAACCATTTCCCAAGTCTGAGTTTTTTGAAGAGCCTATAATTCCTTAGTCATAGCGGCACGCCACTCTGGATGGGCTATAGCATTTGCCACAGTATTACGAAGAGAAACAAGAGAAACAGAGAAAACAAAAGCAAGAAAACTCTAATAGGAGGGGAAAAGAATAGTACTAGAAATATAATTAGAGATAGGATAAGTACAAGTGCGCTTACCCTTGCGAAGAGTAATAGGGAGATCATTTGGATGGACTGGAGGAGGCGGATCAGGCGACGAGACAGTAGGACAGTCGGTGATAGGAGGAGCTATATCATGTGGTCGACGAGAGTACACCTGCGTAATAGGAGGTCGGCTAGGGATAGAAGGGTCAGAGGAACCTGGGATTGGAGCAGGGGATAGATCAACACTAGGCAGAGGCACAGGAAGAGGAAGAGGATCCTCGGCAGATACATCTAACAGAGACCACTTAGAAGGGGAATGACCCACATCGAAATAATAAGGAGTGTGCTCAAAAAAAGGTGACATCACAAGAAATCTAATGTTTCTGGGTAGGAGAGTGATAACAACGGTAGCCCTTCTGAGTAGAGGAATAATCCAAGAAAACATACTTAACTGCTTTGGGGGCCAACTTACTCCTAAAAGGCCCAACTAGCTGAACAAAACACGTACAGCCAAGTATCCGAGGAGAGAGAGGAAACATTAAGGCATCAGAATAGAGAACAAAGTTTGGTGTGGCAAACTGAAGCACTCAGGAAGGTGTCCGATTGATAAGATATACGGTGGTCAAAATAGCATCCACCCAAAAAAAAGACGGAACATGCATACCAAGGCACATAGCACGGGCTAACTCTAAAATATGTCGATTTTTTCTCTTATATACACCACTCTGCTGAGGAGTCTGAACATTGGACAATTGGTGGATAATTCTCCCCTCCATACGCAACGACGAAACCTACTTATTAGTGTACTCAGTACCATGATTAGAGCGAAAGATTTTGACTAGCTGATTAAATTGAGTGTGAATCATGGTGAGAAAATGCTTATAAATCTCAAAAGCGTCACTCTTATGTTTCATGAGGTATACCCATGTGACACGATTATAACCATCAATAGAAAGAACAAAATAACGAAAACCAAGAGTAGAAGTAACCGGGGAAGGACCCCAAACATCAGAATATATTAATTCAAAAAAAGCAGCAGGTCAAGGGCTCAAACTAACAGGATAAGATGCCCAGACATGCTTAGCCAACTGACAAGTTTCACAAGTGAACTCAAACAGTGGCAAATTATGAAACAAGTGGGGAAATAAATGGTTTAAATAACCAAAAGACACATGGCCTAATCTAAGATGTCATCGCATAACCAAGACTTTATTCGAGGGATCACTACATAGGTGGAAGGTGGAGGGAGAAATAGGACTAGGAGGGACATCCAGCAGATACAGCCCATCCACTTCACGTCCATGTCCAATCATCTGTTGCGCACCAGATCCTGAAACACACAATGAGTAGGAAAAAAGGTCGCAGAATAGTTGCAAATTTTAGTAACAGAACTAACTGACATCAGAATAGTAGCTAATTTAGGAACATGCAAAGTATCACGAAAAGAAAGAGACGGGGTAACAGATACGTGACCTTGACCTCAAATAGAGGAAAAAGACCCATCGGCAAGGCGAACCTTGCGATGACCAGAACCAATGACATTTCTACGAAACAAAAATGACCGACCTGTCATATTATCTATGGCACCTGAATCGATGATCCAAGGAAAGGAGGTGGCGATAACACTATTGACAGAAGTAGTAGTACCTGAAGCAGCAAAAGTGGAGATCAGCTGAGATGTAGCCTCTATCTGACTGAAGAATTGACAGAACTTGTCAATCTCAGTTTGGGATAAAGTCACTGGCTCTAGGGTAGGAAGAATAGGAGGTAGCGGAGCAGAAATGGACATATAAGTAGAAGGCTGCTTGGTAGTAGGGCGACTGTGGAGAGCATAACACCGAGCTTTAATATGTCCAAGTTGCCCACAATGATGGCACCTCGGGCGCAACTTGCCGAATGGACCAGAACGAGACGATGGTGGCAAGGGAGCAACATGGGCGACCATAGCTGAATGATCCCCCAATAAAGGAGGAATAACTGGTGCGGCGGATCGATGACTCATCAGAAAGTACATAAGAGTAAGCACTCTGAAGGGATGGAAAAGGATCCATACCCAATAGGTGAACCCTAGCATACTCAAACTCATCACAAAGACCAGCCAAGAACTGAAACACCCTTGATTTATCCTGACTAGAAGCATAGTGAGTAGCATCCTTAGGATCCTTCCAATCATGAAAGAAAGAATAAATGGTCAATTCCTCCCATTGAGCACGAAGTTGAGAAATATATGCAGTAACTGATAAATCACCCTGCAATAAACGAGAGATTTCTCGTTCCAAATTAAAAATACGAACATTATTCCGCTGCTGAGAATAAATGGCTTGAGCAGATTCCCAAATAGATGCAGTAGTCTTAGCAAACATGAATCCAGCGGCAATTGAAGGCTGCATAGAGCTAATCAACCAGGAACAGACCATAGAGTCGTTAGCGAACCAAGCAAGATAGGTAGCATCAGTAGTGGCGGGGGCGGCCTTGGAGCACTTGACAAAGCCAATCTTCCCTTTCCCCCCAACAAACATCTCAAAAGATTGAGCCCACAATAGGTAATTCATACCATCCAACTTGACCGTAGTGATTTGGACGCCCGATGAATCAGAAACATGTGAAGAGCCAAAAAAGGGGTCCCACTAGGGTTTACAACCAAAGAGGCAGTGGACTCAGAAGGCATACTAAATCACCACGCAAGAACCTGTCTGTACAGACCAAAACTAAACAAAAAAAGAGCACAAAAATTGTCTCCTCAGACCCTGAACACCTCAGACAATTGTCTTCTCAGACCCGAACACAATAAACATAGAGGTCAAATACATCAAGGGAGCATGAAAAAATTAGACCATATCCAAACCAAGGCAGTAGTCAAGACAACAGTGACAGTGGAGGAGAGAGGCAGCAGCAGTGGAAGGGAAAAAGGGGTAGTGGCAGCGGCAAGAGAGAGAGGGATTGCAGCGGCAGAGGAGAGAGAGACAGTGGTGGACAACGACTGTCGGGAGAGGGACAACAGCGGCAACTACTGACGAGGAGGCAACGACGCCGCCAGTGTGACCAGCAACAACTGGTGGTTTCGGCGGGAGAATAATAGGGTTTTTCTAAGGTTTGGTTTTTTTAGGCTTTGATACCAAATTGAATTATAATATAATAGAAAAGCTAGAATATTATTGAGATCATACAGGCTTAAATAGAGATTATAATCACTAGTAATGGAGACAAATAATAAGATTAAGGAAACAAATAAGAATATGGTAAAAAGGAAACAAGGATAATTCTAGAGAATTTCATATTCCAAGAATATTCCATATTCCAACAAATACGAGTCTCCAATCATATACAAGGCATAAAACTTCTTGTTATATTATATATCGATCCCATGCACAGAGATTCAAAACGTGTTGAGAATACCCAAATAAGATGTTAGATATACGTGTTGAAAAAGAAATGAATGAGTTTTTGAAAGAGAGATAAAAATGGAGAGTTACGGTAGTAGTGTGTCTGAATAGTGATATTTTTTTTTATTGCAATAAGTCTCCAAATTGGAGATGTTGATTGGAGTTGGTCGATAAGAAAATGGGACGTATGTGAATGGGATTATTATCCTCAGTTTCTTTTATGCTTCTTTGCTTCTTCTGTTATTAGTCTGTAGAGTGTTTATTAATAAATGTCATATCTCAGTGCCAGAGAACGTGGGGAGATGAAACTTAACGCATTAATGCCAAGAAGCCCAGATCTGGGGACAAGAGGGACTGCCACTGCCACATCACCTCTTCGTCCAAGATATAGTGCCATGAGTTTGGAGTCCCCAACTAGAAAGCAAGAAGAAGGGAAGGGAGAATCTCATCCGCTGCCTCTTCCACCAGTTTCTCCTACTAGCCCTTACATATTGCCCAGAATCAGAACTTGTAGGGTAACTGAAAAACCAGATTCTAACATGTCAGAATGGAAGAGAGGAAAGCTTCTAGGAAGAGGCACGTTTGGACATGTTTACCTTGGATTTAACAGGTAATAACGATTTTAACATTCCAGTTTTTTTTTTTTTTTTCCGTTTAAAGAAGTCTCCTTTTGTATTTTGTTGCTTCATGTTTAGTTGGTCGCATTCTAGAAGCAGCAGGCGCCCATGGTTGAGGACAAAAGAATGTCATTTGAGACTGACAAACAACTAGGTTTGTTATGAATACTTCCCATAGAGAAACCAATAAAAGGAAAAAAAGGCTACTTACTGCAGAGTCTGGGATACTGGAGAGGAATAGATGTACTCAGCCTTAACCTCCACAAAAGGAGAGACTGTTTTCCATGACTTGAATGTGTGATATCAGGTCATATTAGAATAACCTTACAGTTGCTTTTGGATGGAGAAACCACTATGAAAGCATTTAATGCATGCATTAGCAACATGATTATGTGCTTCTCAGTTAACATTTTCTGATTTTGTTTTCAAACTACCATGCATAAAAAGTTAACTTCCCCCCTTGCAATTTAACAGTGAGAGTGGACAAATGTGTGCAATAAAAGAAGTTGGAGTAATTGCAAATGATCAGATATCGAAAGAATGTCTGAAGCAACTGAACCAGGTTTTCTTTTCCATCTTTTTGTTTTTAGTTATAATGCATCCTGCCACTGCCACCTTCCGTATCCATTTTCAGTTTCTTAATGTATGCTCGTGTGAACAGGAGATCATTTTACTGAGTCAGCTTTCACATCCAAACATTGTTCAATATTACGGAAGTGAACTGGTATGAGCTAGTTCAATATACTTATATTAATCTCCTTTCTCTCAGTAGGGAACTCTACCCATCATGTTAATAACCATGAATGTCCAGCATTAACGTAGGACAATTCTTGTTTTCCATTTCTCAGGGTGCTGAAAAGTTGTCGGTTTATTTGGAATATGTCTCTGGTGGTTCAATCCACAAACTACTTCAAGAATATGGAGCATTCAAGGAGTCTGTTATCCAAAATTACACTAGGCAGATTCTCTCAGGGCTTGCCTACTTACATGAACGGAAGACCGTGCACAGGTAATTGGTTGTTATTGGCACTGTATGATTTTGTATATATTTTCTGCTACCTCAGATTTCTATAAATACTTTATTTTCCAGAGATATCAAAGGGGCAAACATTTTGGTAGATTCTAATGGTGAAATCAAGCTTGCAGACTTTGGCATGGCGAAACATGTATGTCTCATCTTAACAAGTAAGAAAGTACATCCTATGTGTTTGGTAACAATGTGTGTAGTTGCTGAGATTTGTGAAGAAGAATCAGTTCAGCCTTGATTCCAAAATCTCTCACCGAAATGCTCAGAAAGATGGTTACAACATTACTTGTTTGTCTTTACGAATTCCTAGAACTGTAAGAGATTCCCTTTTCAATTGGTTATTAAACCTCGAGTTAAATTTCCGATTTCCCTGAACCAGACAAACGGTTGTTCTTCAGTGCTTTCCTTCAAAGGAAGTCCTTACTGGATGGCACCAGAGGTACCTCTCTCTCTCTCTCTCTCTCTCTCTCTCTCTCTCTCTCTCTCTCTCTCTGTGGAAAAAGCCATCACAAAAGCAATTGGGTGGACCATTTCCTTTCTCTATTTGCAATGTAGATCGTTTGGTTCGTGTACTCATGTTTATGTCTAATCTCAGGTCGTGATGCATACAAATGGTTACAGCCTTCCAGTGGATATTTGGAGCTTAGGGTGCACGATTATTGAAATGGCAACATCAAAACCACCTTGGTGTCAGTTCGAAGGGGTGAGATACTGCTCTTAGAATTCATCTTTCTAAGGTCCTATATATTGAAGTGTTTATGCAACCAAAACCTTTGCATTGTTTTTAAATCCACAGGTGGCTGCAATATTTAAAATTGGAAACAGCAAAAGCCGTCCTGAAATTCCGGGCCATCTTTCACCTGATGCCAAAAGTTTCTTGAACCTATGCTTTCAACGCGACCCATCAGCACGACCTACCGCCTTACAGCTAAAAGATCACCCATTTGTTCGAGACCAAATGACCTCAAGAGTCGGCAATATCAACTTAACCAAGGAAAACTTTTCTTATACTCGTGATGGAAGTCGCACACCGGTAATCTCTTAAAGAACTCTTATATTTCAATTTATGTCAACTAGATAACTTGGATTTTACCTGCTTACATATTCAAATTCCCTGCTTTGAATTTATTCTTGTGCATTCTATTTGAGCCAATATCTGAAAGAGCTTTTAGAAGCAATTTTTGGTTAGAGTATATGAGATCATGAGTTGACATAAGTGAACATCTATCATTGCCTCTGGTCACTGATTGGATGGTGTGCAGTTGAAACATTTATTTATTTTCTTCATATTTTCGTAAGTTTGACTGCGTGAACAATTACGTATGTATTCGATTTGCACTTAGTATCATATTCCAATCTAGGCGAGGGTCCTTTTCTTCTTTTGATAATTGAGAACTAATAAGGTCACGGATTTGTGTATGTAGCAATGTTCAGTTCAACTTCTTTCTATTAAGCACCAATAAGCTCCCTGGATATATTCCTTTGTAACTGATTCTTTGAAGAAGAGGGTATGCCCTTGTCGATATTAATGTACTCTTCGTTGTTCTGTAGTAGTTTCTCAATTAACAAAAAATGAAAAGGATCCTCCATTAGATTGGAATATGATACTTGGTGCAAATCAGATCCATACGTAATTGTTCAAAGAATCAGCTACAAGGGAATACATCCAGGGGCTTAATGGTACTTAACAAAAATAAGTTGAATTGAACATTGCTACATACACTAATATTGTGATCTGTTACCTTAACAGAAAAGAAAATGAAGCAGCCTTGGTCCTAAAGATCACTCACTATTTCCTCACGTCTGAACGAAAAGCTTCTACTGTTACTCTCCTACCAAAGATAATAACAGTAGCAACCCAACCCCATTAACTAATAAGTTTTGAGTGAAAAGGTCTAAACAATGCAGCACTGCTAAGAAACAGCCCCACAAACTGCTTTTGTATCCGAACAAGCAAAGAACCACAACCAGCATCCCCTTTATCCAATACAGATTCTTATTTCAGGTGTAGAACAATTGATATTCTCACTTTTTGAAAAAAGTAGATGAAAAAGTGAACGGGTATTGAATTGTTCGTAACTTGGCGCGCTTGCTTCCCTCTATAGAAGCACAACCGTAACGCTTTGAGCAAAGAACCACAACCAGCATCCCCTTTATCCAATATGGATTCTTGTTTCAGGTATAGAACGATAGATATTCGCAAAGATTTGTATCATTCGAAAACAAGCATATTATCATTGTAGAATTGAGCATTTGTCATCAAATATATATTTCATTGTAGGCTTCAGTAGTTATTGTAATCTGAGAAAATTGCTTTTCTGAATGCCAGTGTGAAGATTGTATGGATATAGGTTTTAAATCCCCTGTGATATAACATCTCCCAAGTGACTTATTATGAAAACTATGTAACCATGCGAGTCTCCCTAAAAATAATTTATTAAACTTCTCATTCTTTATATAATTTACTCCACTGCTCTTAATTTGGTTGTTGCCTTGTAGTTGCTACCATACTAATAAACTTCTTGCTACGTTTTCTTTTAAAAGAAGACAGCATTTGAGCTACACTCCCACCGCAGAAATATAAACTATTTCAATGGAGGCCATGTCACTGGTGACGCTCTGATTATCCCGAGGTTAGTAGCTTAACCTTTAACTTTACCTTTTTGTTTTGAGTAATGATAGGAAACACATTCAAACAAAGATGTGTCTAGAACTATTAGATGCATATGGAGCCCTCATTAATATGTGGATCCCATGTTCATCCACGGCTCCATTTGCTTAGCCTTTACATATGTTACGTACAATAATGTATGACTGCAGTAGACTCAGAAAAAATGAGGAAAGAAAACCATTTGCTTAGTATGGTTGTTGTGCTCGTATAACACTGAACTTTACTGTACATCCGGACACAGATGTGTTTGAAATCGTCGAATACACGTGGAGTCCTCCATAATTATATGAGCCCCATGTGCATCTGACAGTTCTGGACACATCTGTGTTCGAATGTGCACCCAAAATGTGTTCTTAGATTTTGTCGTATAATTATCCTAGATTGAAGCAATTTTGAAGCATGCTTTTTTGTGAACACAGGGAGAGTACAAGAATGATAACGTCTTTGCCAGCGTCTCCTTGTTCAAGTCCATTGCAACATTCTGCGCCAAGGTACAAGAGGAGTTTTCTGTCTCCTCCACAGTCATCAGTTGCTTTGGTAGCACAAAATGGTCACAATTTGATTGAACACTACCCCCTCACATTTCCCACAAGATCCAACACCCACTTCTCCGCCGACCCATGGCCCCACTTTACTACTTCCCAAACTCCAGATGGATCCCCAATATTAAGACACTTTTGATTGAGATTATCAAAACAAACGAGGCCGCCGAGTCATGGGGCCAAAGAATTTGACATTTACTTGGTCGCATTCATAATTTGGTTGGCCGCAATGGTATATACTTTGTATACAGACAGGGAGATAATGCTGTCAATAGATGTTGTACATGGTAGAGCTCAAATTTTATAGAGTTTTGCTATTAACACCTCACATTTTATATCGAATTTTGTATTATGCATATATGGTATGTCACACAGAATTACTAATTTGAACACATATCAAAATTCATGGAATTAAAAATATAAACTGTATGACATGTCATATAGACATTATGTAAAATTATTAGATGTAAAATATGGTGTGTTAATACCATCTCAGCTCTTAATTAATGTAAGTAAAGTTGTATCAAGATCATTGCAGTTTGTGTTGTATAAGAATGTTTCATCAATACGTAGGGATGTCTATAATTGTGGTTGTATAATATCAACACGTGGTGCGGACTGGCACACGTCAGGCAGCGATGTATACTATTTCGAAATAAATGTTTTATGTGTAAAATAAAGCTAGAGCATCCATGGTCAAGCCTACTATTGTCTATCGTGACTCGAGATTTCGTCCATGAATAAGAGTGTCCTTTTTCATCATTGGAATTACCCAATCATTACTTTCGAAGATTCGTTGAGATCTAAAATGGAGTGTCCACAGTTGCCTCTCTTTGACGGGACTTAACAGTCACATGTGACAAGAGTCACCATCAAAGATAAAGAACATCCCTATTCAAAGGGTTCGGAACTCCTTAAGTTCAAAATCAAACAAACAAATATGTTCACGCTTTTCAAGTTGCATACGCACCCAATTGTAGGGATCAAACTAGTGTAGCTCTTGGGGGCTATGCATTTATCAGGAATTGGCATGCAATAGTTTGAGATGCATGTGCGCGTGTACTCAAGGTACACAAGCACTGTGTGCACGTGTACTCGGGGTACAAGAGGAGTGTATGTAGGTATACTCAAAATACATGTACTCAGGGTACAAAATGAGGTGCTTCTAGGTGTACTCAGTGTTCAAGAAGAGGGACTTACAAGTACAGTCAGGGTACGTGTACTCAAGATATAAGAGGAAGTATGTTGGGGTGTACTTAGGGTATAAAAAGGAGATTTTCGAATGTACTCAGGGTACAAAAATAAGCCAATAAACTCAGGGTACGAAAAGAGAACTTACGGGTGTACTCAGGGTATAAAAAAAAGTATTTCCAAGTACACTCAGGGTATAGAAAGGGGTGTGCGGGGTGCAAAACCCGAAGCTAAATAGTTGGTATGGAACCCAAGGTAAAATGACGAGTTCAAAATCCCAAGATAACGAGTTGGTGTAGAACCCAAGATAAATTAGCAGGTGCATAACCTATTTTGAGCAATGCTACGGGTGCTAATCATTTTGTACAAATGGGCACAAATGTGAGAGAGAGTGGCACCCTTATCTTTTGATACCCACTTCCTGAGGAAGCTCTTTCTCTCACATTTGTACCCATTTGTACAAAATAATTAGTACCCATAGCATTTTTGTAATGTAATAAAATGGGTGCGAGACTCAAGGTAAAATAATAGGTGCAGAACCTGACGTAACAAATGGCAGATGCAAAACCCGATGTAACAAAGTGAGTGCAAAACCCAAGATAAAATGGTGAGTGCAAAACCCGATGTAATAAAGTGGAAACGAAATCCAAGATAAAATGATAGGTGCAAAATCCAAGATAATGAGGTGGGTGCGGAATCTAAAGTAAAAGAGGGGATTGGACGTGCCTCCTCTAATTAAGATGCATAAATCTAACGCAAGCTACATCTAACGAAAGGCACTCCCATCTCCATTTCACTTTGGAGTTGGAACACATGATAAGACCAAGACGCACGCCAACCCCAAATCTGTATAAATATCATACCATTAATTGAAGTTGTATGAACAAAATGTACATAAACCCCCAAACTTCAAAGATACTGCACGTGTGATTTACAATCGAAACATTACAGATTGAATAGTCGCGTGGAGTCATAGTTTATAGGACAAAGGGCTCTTCACAAGCCACAACAGGCCGAGCTTCCCTAACCCACATTACAACAGTTGATCCAACATTTGAGGTAAAGGAATTTGTTACCCGGGTGGCAACCCAAGAGGGGGGAGAATTGGGTTTATGAAAAGTATTTACTATTAAAAATTATGTGAAAACAAGCCAATTTAAAGTAAATTAGATGATACAGCAAATAATGCAATATGATAAACAATAAGGAAATAAAGAAGTAAGGGAGAGCGTACGCAAATGATGTATAATGGTTCGGTCTGAGCGTGTCCACTGTCCAGCTTAGTCCACTCCCTAGGAGTCACGTGATTTACTAGAAATTTAAACAACTTTGGTTGTCGCACAAACCCTTACACCCTTTCCTTCCCATTAACTTTCCCGATGAGCTAACTGAACCGCTGAGTTTTATCCCAAACTCGTTTCTTCAAGGTTTACAACTCACAAACCTCACAAATAAATAACTGATACGGATTGGTGAAGAAGACTAACACATTTTGTCTTCAACAGTGCAATGGATGAAGATGAATAGTAATAATGAGATACAATATGTGAACTCTCTTCTTCCCTCTCAATATCTCACTCAAGAATAAATACGAATTAAATCAAAGTGAGAAGAACTCGAAATTCCTAGAGGATGGCACTTGGTTGCTTGAAAATAAGTTAGGTCGAAGTTATCTTTTTCTCTGATGAGCAACCAAGGGTTTATAAAACCCTTGAAATCAAAATCAAATCTCCAAGAAGTCTCAATCAAATCATAATCGATTCAATCAATCTTTCAATATTCCATAAGCATAAAATCGAATGTTTATAACCCATAAGAAAAGGTTGAATCAAATCAAAACCCTACAAAAAATAAGTTAAAAGATTTTCGAACAAAATAGCGACCGGTTGACCTCATGATGGTGTCAGTCGATCGCCCACCCGATCAACCGCTTGACAATGTCAATCGATCGCGACTTGCATATTTTGCTTTTTGTGATCTGTATTCAATCCAGATTGTAATGAAACTTTGTAAAAATAAAATTTAACATGTAATACATCAAAATCTGTGATAAAAACTATTTCCAAAATGTATTACATGATAAGTGCACGCTTGGTAGATTTCGTCAATCAACGACATATATGACAAATTTCAAACTCAATCCACTTTTGTCAAATTAGCATCTTCAATCTAGGCAATATCAACAATATAACAAAGTAGGAGTCCAAATAAATTGGGCACTTGCGAGAGAGAGAAAAAGAGGGGGGCCACCATGGTGGCGCGAGAAAGGGTGAAAGAGTGAGAGATCTGCAACTTTCTCAATCCTCCCAACGTCCTTTACCTCTGCTTCTGTAGTTGAAAGCGAAAGAGTTTGCAGTTGAAAGGGCGAGAGAGAGAAAGTAAAGTGAGATTGCGATGTGATGTTTTTGAGCGGGATAAAAAAATAAGATAAACAAATCTTAGGCTTTGATCAAATCTCTTAATGAATCTCAATCATTAAAAGCTAGAAAAGGTTAGTTTGTAAGTGTGTGTTTTGAAAAAAAGTGATGTGTTTTGTTATATGGATGTAACATGATGTCTTTTACACTAGTTTTTTTGGACATTCTTTTTTATTGCTTAATTATTTTTATTTTTAAAAGCTCATCTTGATATCAGTAAATAATAATAATAATATAAGATTGAGATTATTTCAACTCAAACACTTGAACATTTCTCATGAAGTTAAACTCTTCATAATTTTAATCACATCTTGAACTCATTTTCAAATTGATATGAGAAAAAAAGTGAATAAAAGAAATATAAGAGTTGAGATTATTAATAAGCAAGTACTTGGTAAAACATAGAATAAAGAAAATATTTTTTGGTACATTATTTTGGAAAGTTTGAAGTTTTCACTTAAAAATAACTTAGTAAGCAGAAAAATAATAAAATAACATTACTTTGGCATTTGAGAGGTAGTAATTAGGGGTGAAATCAATTCGATTTGGTAAAAAACTCGGACCAAATTGGTGGTTCCGATTCGACCATTTACAAACCGAAGACTATAGGTTTGGTTCGATTTGACTTGACCGGTTTAGGTTCGGTTTGGTCTGGTTTTCAGTTTGGTTGGACTCAACCCATATTTCAAAAAAATGTAAAAAAGTAAGAAGTTCAATTGTAATCGGGCCAATTATTTTAATGGATTTCATAATGTTCTGGAAGTATTTTTAGGTACTATGAATAAAGTTAATTGTAACGGTCCGATCATTGTTAATAAATTGAGTTTTTAAGTCTAATTGTTAAGCTTAATTTTAAGGAACCAATTTCATAAGCTTTATATATACTGAACCGGTCTGGTCTGGGCCTAGGGGTTAAAAATTAAAAATTGGACCGAAAATTTAGGAAAAAACACAAATCAAACTAGATTAGACCAATTTGAGTTAAAAATCGAATCAAACCCTCAATTTAGTTTGATTTATCGGTCGACTCCTATTTTTTGGTTCATGATTAGTTCACTCCTACTAAATAACGTTATTCTGAGGGAAATTTCTATTCACCATTTTCTAAAAACAAAAACCACTCCCTTTTCTAAATAAATGTCTCACCCTTCTTTTGAAATTTCAAAACCGTTATTCCCTACTCCTCCCCCTTTCCTTTCCCTCTAAATTACAAAAATACCACTCCTCTCCCCTTCCTACATTACAAAAATATCACTCTCCTCCTTTTCACTATTTCACATCGATTTTTAAAAAAATATATAATTAAAAATAAAATTTAAATAAGTAATAATAAATAGTAATAATAAGATGTAATTTTTTTAAGAAAAATTAACCAATTCAACTTTTTATTTTCAAACTAATTCTTTATTTTTTTTAAGAACTCATAACATTAGAGGTCTCAGTTAGCCTTAAAATTTAGGTCACGATTAAAATTTTAAATTTTTTTAACTAATAAACTTTTTATCTTCACACTAATTGTTTATTTTTTTATTTTCACAGTAATTCTATCTAATTTGTACTTTGTAGAGAAATTAAGTATCGAGAAAAGTTACATTAGTGTAAGTTAAAAATATGCTCCGACCTTTGGAGTTTTGTATTTAAATTTTTGTATCACAAAATTCATACCAATTCGAATGATATGTCTTAAATACTCGAGTTACTAGATGTGGTTGACCTCACTAGTGTACCTTATGTATTTGATCATGACATACTAATTATTTGATACTTTTAATGTCATGAAAAGGATAAAAATAATGTAATATATGTTCAGTTTATGCTAATTGTGTTTCAATAATTTGAAAATATACTTTAGGTTTGCAAAAATAATTTTCAAAAATAGCTCAAATAAGCGGTGTCGATCATTTTTCTTTCTCTAAAATTAGGCGGATTAGGACATGTAATGTGTCACGCCTTCGATTTTTAACATATTATTTTTACGATACACAGTAAAGAAATCTCAACACTCAGAAATACACCTATAATCCTAAACCGTTTCAATAAGACAACTAAAAGTTAAGTCTACAGATATTACATTAAAAATACTCCCTGAAGAAAGCGATTTCCAAAATAATACTAGAGTCAACCGTTTTACACTTCCTTGTGAAAATAAAGACCGAAGTTGAAAATGAGTTACGAAAACATCTATCCCAAAATTTAAAGCAGAGATGCTAGGTAACTCCTGTCAAAGTCTTCAAAAATAATGCAGTACCATATGCACATCACACATCACATGCTAAGGATCCGGAAGTGTACTTGAAAAAGATAGGGTAAGCTTATAAAGCCCAGTAGGGATGTACATGCCAACAACATGTGAATATAGGATGCTATGACATATAATATGAACAGTTCATAACAAGAGAAACAAGTCATACCCTTAGGAAGCTAGACGGTTCTTTCATAACTAGCACCACTCCTTCAAGGAGACTAGCATTGGTTCATATATCACTAGCACCTCTCCTTTTAGAGGCTAGATCGTGGTTCATTTCACTAGCACTTCTCCTCTCGGAGGCTAGACCTTAATTCATCTCACTAGCACTTCTCTTCTCGGAGGCTAGACCATCATTCATCTCACTAGCACTTCTCCTCTCGGAGGCTAGGCATCATTCATCTCACTAGCATTTCTCCTCTCATAGGCTAGACCATAAGTTATTGGGTCAAATGCGTATGAAATCACATATCCACAATGGTCATACTTCACAATTCATAATATCATATTTCTCAATAATCATCTATCCTTCAAGAAATGCAAATACGCTCAAGATGCGAACCCGAACATCATATTTCACGTCAAAATTCAACTCACAAACATTATAGCCGAACACGATTGAACCCAACCCATATTTAACTAAGCCCATACATAACCCGACCTAAGGAAAAATATAACCCTCACAAGATACACTAGATGATGAATGGGTATCAAATTTCCCACTTGAGCCATAATTTTAAAGGAAATTTCAACATGGAGAAGTATAAAACAAAACTCCCTAAAACATTCAAAGTATGGAGAGATGGGTCAAAATGTGTAAAATACCCATAGATTAGAAAAGAAACATCCCTACCTCAAAGTTTTGTTTAAAGATTTGAGCTTCCCAAATTTGAGCAACAATAATGGAGGAGAGCTCCCAAAATCTTGCCTCAAATGAAAAAGGTGTTTCTAAATCTCAAATATCCACTAATCTTGAGGTATTAGTAGTAGATCTTGAAAAAATTTGAATATAATCAAGAGGAATTAAGGTTTTGCAGGGAGGATTTTGTTGGGGAAGAAGACATCTAGAGAGAGAAAGAGAAGACGCCTCTGTTGAAAAAGTTAGAACTTTCGAAAAAAAATCAAATTTTTCACTTTAAAACACGCATCCAGATCTAACCCGAAGATCTAACCAGATGGTCCAAAAATCTGATCCGATCATATTTCACCCATCTTTCACTTTTCACTTCACCTCGAACATATTCATCACTCAATTTACGTCATCCACTACAATACAAGTTAATTAATGACCTTTTGATCGTATAAATTAACGAAAATTTTCGGGCATTTACATAATGAATATAAATATTTTTGGTTGATTTAAGATATTTTTAACTTTATTTTATAAATCAACAAAAAAAAAGAGAGAAGTAACAATAAAATATAAATCAACAAATACGTTACCATAATTCAACAACCCTTTATCAAAATATTTCAAGTTCATGATTAATTCTGAAATAATTTTTAAAATCAACGGTAAATTTTTAGTTTGAGGATAAAATTCAAAAACACAATCGAAAGGAATTCAAATGAGCGATTTCGATTTTTCTTCAAAATTAGGCGCATTAGGATATGTGACGCATGTGAATATTTTTGAATTTAAGAGATGAATTAATAATTTTAAATATTTGATATAAAACTAATAAAAATAAAAAAATAAATGAAGATAAAAAAATATTTTAAAAAAATCACGTTTGTTTTTCTCATTGGATTGTTAACATTTTATTATCTTCAATTTATGTATTACAGACCACTTAAACAATAAAAAAATATTTTTTTAATAACCGAGCTTGTAATTAATCTTTAAATATTATTTTTAGTCAATAATAAATTTTTTATATTTTGTCGAAATAAAAATTTACACATCACGAGACTTATTTTGGTACCAAAAATAGTTAAAATAAAAAAATAAATGAAGGAGAGATAAAGACTTTTAGTAAATGGACAAAAAATAGCTCTCTCCTAAATCTAACTCTTTAAAATAAAGATTATTAAATACAGTAAAAATGAATAAGAGAAAAAAATATTTTAATCTTTTGGCAATAAAACCTCCTATTTTGTAGTGAAAAACAACTCTCATGTCACCGCGCCCTATGTCTACACAAATTTATTTCCTATAAAAACTTCCTTGAGAAATTTCTCGGCCTCTCTGCCGGCTGGAGGATTTTGGAGAAGATAAGCAGAAAAACTGCCTCTGATACTTCTTTCTCTATCTCCCTCCAGTACATGTACATACATACACATCACAATTATGCCGATAGAAATGCCCAAAGGGCTACCATTTTCGGTGGATACATGGACGCCATCTTCGAAGACAAAGAGGCACCATTTCCTCACTCATGCCCACAAGGACCACTCCCAAGGGATCGCCACACACTTCTCATACCCAATTTACTCTACCAACCTCACCGAAACCCTAACACTTAAATATTACCCTCAGGTTTGTCTCAACTTTCCATTCTTTGCTCTGTTTCCGGGAAACCTATTTCATAATTTGATTACATAATCTGAAATTCATTCTACTTCGATGTTTTTTTGCAGCTTGATGATTCGGTGTTTGTAAATATTGAGGTTGGACAAAGGTTGTTCGTCGATGACCCGGATGGAGATTTCTCTGTAACTGCTTTTGATGCGAACCACTGCCCTGGTATGTGATTGATCTTTGGTTGTTGAATTGATCCTTTTTTCTAAGTAACTGATTGTTTTGCTTGTGTTTGTTTCTCGGAACTTGCTATGAACTATCGTTAAACCTTTTCTTTTGGATTAATTTGCTCATATGGGTTTGTGGAGCTTCTGTTGCTTTACAGGTTTAGGCTTTGTTTCATGATTTTTTACTGGTCGCACTCAAATATATCCTTTTTATGTCACTTATGAAATTTTCTCATATGGATTTGTGGTGGTTTTGTTGGAATTTTGCCATGAACTTTCATTGCAGAACTACAATTAAGCAGTTGTTGAAGATTATGACTAGTTGTCTCTCTCAGCTTCGAACTATGAGGCTGCTAGTCAATCTGTGCTTTGCCCTATTGAAGAAAATTCAATTTTATCATTGTAGTCGCAAGTTGTTTTATTATTTGGTCAGTAGTTGACTTGGAAGCAAAGTTATAGTTCCCTCCACTAACCTATTAAGAAACTTATATGGAAAAAAAATTGAATACCTAAGCTTGTTAGCTATCTGAACAGCAAGATTTAGGATAAAAAGGTTTGTCTTGAGTTCCAACTTTGTCCTTATTATGATCACACATGCTTGCGACATTCCTAACGTGATACAAACTTGATTGGTTCTTTTTTCTGTTTGTGAAAATGCATCAGAAGATTAACTGGTCTTTTTTTCCCTTTTGTCCTTTTTTTAGTAGGAGATGCATCTACGACATTGAACATCTATCAATTTCATAGTCAGCCATGACCATGTGCGTACTGCATAATACAGGCTAAACTTGTTTATGGTGAAGAAATATTGTGCTCTCAGTTGCAAACTTTGTATTAGAAGTTTAAACAAAGTTGGTACATAGTTGAGTAGTTAAGTATATGTGGATATGTTTCAAGGTGGCCATAAACTTCTCTGGATGCATTCCTGTTTGGGTTTTTGCTTCTTTCACCTTTTGTGAGGTCACGGAATTTAGATTAAAGCTAAATACATTTTGTTGCTCGAATTACTATTTTGATATTTATTGGGTAGAGGTCAGAATGTTTAAAATTAGGCACAATGTAATGGGAGTGGCTAAATTGTGTGGTCGTATTCATCTTCTTGTCAAACACTACTTTTGCCCACAGATGCTGAACATTTCCATCAAAACATATTTTGTGCCAAACTAATGTTTGAAATACCTCTAGTTCCTAAAACTTCAAAGATAGATCTCTAGGCATTTCTCCCTGCATAAGCTACATGTTTTCACTGTTCTTTTGATTGAACATATTTAATTGGAACATCATAAAGAACCGAAATTCCTTTAATGTTTGATTTGCTAGAGTCAAATGGCTTAGGTAATTCTCATATACATTTTGGGAAAATCCAGGGCTCATTTGACCACAACCAACTTTCAATTTAACAAAAATCAAGTCTCAGTGAAGCAATTCTACAACTGTAATCACTTAAGACTTTATAAATTGCATGCAAAATATTCAATCTCTAAATACAATGGTAGATTCACTTGAATTTTACATGGTAAATGCCAATGTGGAGAAAACCACAGAACCTAAGCCAAGAGTCCTTTGAGGGAAAGCAACCCTAAGTAAAGGAGTACTCAAGGTCTAAGTCTACTGTAGCTGTCTGTATCCTTGGTACAGGATTAGGACACGAATAGATGGCGGAAAACAGCTGTTCTGAATTCTCATGTATCTTACTGATGACATTGGTAATCTTACTTCCTCGATCCACGGGTCCGACTCTTACTCAGGAATCCGATGTAGGACTTCAATAACTTTGCGTTGAATCACGCTGGCCTACGCACTGTCATCACTCAACTCTTCAATCTCTTGCGCCTAAAGACTATATGAACGGAATCAAGCAGGCATATACATTTTTTATTCCTTCTTGCACTATGTCAGTCACAACGATCAGAATTTGGGTCCCCTCTTGACATCACCCTTAATACATAGACCAATCAGAGATGTCACTTATGCTTAACCATCCGGTCTAAAGAGAGCAATGCATCCTCCGTAGCTTTAAAAATCACCTGCAGCCTTGCTGTTGTTGAACCACTCCAGTTGAAAAATTGCTCTCTTGCTTGAGGCAATCTTTGCTCCATCAAGCCAAACACTACTTAACGCCTAAGATGCTGTTGACTTGCTTGAAACTTAATTCAATGGCCGGATTCAAGTCAAAATAGGCCAATGCCTATGTATTCTTTACATTTTATGCAATTAGATATAAAAAATTCTTACTGTCCATTTAAGTGTTTGTAAAAGAGGACTACCAAACTACAAGATGGGGACTGCAGGACCTAAAAGAGAAATTTGGCTGAACTATTTTGACAAACTTTTTTGGAGAAGTTTCTGGAAACAAACAAATTTCTGTAAACTATCTGAACGGTTTTGTGAATTCTTGAAAAGACGCGAGGCAATTGGAAAAAATTGGTGTTTTAAGTTTTTCATTTTTCTCATTCAAAATTTCAGAAACAAGATCCAAAAGCAAAACAGAATAGATTGGATATCTGACATTTTGTTTTGTGGCGTTCTTTTTCTCCTTTGCGAAAGTGATGGAATTAAACATTAGGTATTTTCACATGTTTGCTGCTATCGTTCTTTTCCTGCTTCGTGTTTTTAGTAGGTAAAATAAGGGGATAGAGGGTGTGGAGGATTCCCTTAACTTCTAATATATTTTGTAAGTTTGAATTGACGGTGAGATATATTGATGGGTGATCCTTGTTTGACTTTGTATTTAAGGATTTCAGGGGCCGTGATGTTCTTGTTTGAAGGCAATTTTGGCAATATCCTTCACACAGGCGATTGTAGACTCACTCCCGAGTGTTTGCAAAGCTTAACAGAGAAGTACGTAGGCAAGACAGGAAAGCAACCCAAGTGTTGCCTTGATTATGTTTTCTTAGACTGCACATTTGGGAAATCCTCGATGAAAATGCCCAGCAAGTATTCTGCTGTCCGGCAGGTATTATCAATTGATCTTAATCAATTCGCATAATTTTGTTTTGTGTAAGCTAGTCTGATAGAATGCCATTCTTCATTAAGTGGCCACCCAAGTGTGTTGCACCATTGCCCCTTAGTTTATTTGTATAGTCTTATATCCTTTAGCTGTAGAAGTGTCTCTGAGAAGCTTCTTTGTCATAGTTTCTGAAAATTTTTGATGGTAGAATCTTGAACTATCTTCTGATAGATTGAAGTACTTCCATGGAGTTAGTGTATAGAATAAGGAAAAGCACTTTCCATTTGTAAAATTTAAATTCTAAAGTGGCCAGAAGATCACTATTGGGTTATTGATTTTCGACTTTTTTGGTATTGAAGGATAAAGCTATCATTCGTTGTGCTTTGTTAACAATTGACTATTCAATTTGTTCGGACCATCTGTTTGGTAAGATTGTGTTTGGAAGAGTTTTAAAAACAATTATCTATTTTCTCTGTCTCTCTTGTTCATGTAAATTAGCTGTTGTCTGTTAATTAGGTTACATGTACAGGTTAATCCTA
>JABCMJ010023457.1:0-38070 GCA_014822125.1 Arbutus unedo | reverse complement strand
GATTCTAAGAGGGGCCCCACCTTTCTTTTTGAACTGAGATTTCAACTTTGGATGCAACTTCCAACTAGTATCTTTGATATGATCAGTGTTCCCACAATGATGGTAGTACTTCTTCCCAACAAGAGGCGAGAACTCGAGGACCCAAATGAAACGACTAGAGCACCAAAAGTCTTAGCAATCGCAATGACTTTGAGAGGGGCCCCACCTTTCTTTTTGAACTGGGATTGCAACTTTGGATGCAACTTCCGACTAGTATCTTTGATATGATTAGTGTTCCCACAATAATGGTAGTACTTCTTCCCAACAAGAGGCGAGAACTCGAGGACCCAAATGAAACGACTAGAGCCATCTGATCACAATCACTCCCGACAACAGGCGCGGGGAGCGGCACAAATATGAGACACCTACGCTCGTCCCCATTGACACTAGCAAAAGCATCCATCAAGATCGATGTAAGGGACATATTGAGAATCTGGGTACAAAGATGTTCAAAAACGGCCTCAAGTCCCATAAAAAATACGAAAGTATGAAAGTGATCATGTGTTTTGATCGCAACATATGCCATATTTGTCATAATCACTAATGGGATCATGCTGAGCCATCTCATCCCATCGTGTCCAGAGATATCCAAAAAATCGTATGATGCCAAATCAAGCCCCTCTTCAGCGGCGCATCAACTTGTTGGTATAACTCAAAGTAGTGAGCCTCATTTCGAGAATGATTATACATAGTCGTCAAGGCAATCCACAACATTGCAACAGTCTCACAATACATGAACATATCGAATATAGACGATTCCATGGAGCTAAACATCTAACCGAGGACTGTCTAGTTGCTGACGTCCCATGGATCCTCCTTGGGATCACCTTTAGCAGGACGGGAGGAAAGATTCACAAGCTAGATCATCTTGCCACGATCGCCAACAAATAACTTCCACAATTGAGACCAAACAACAAAGTTCTGCCCATTCAGCAGGACGCTAGTAATTCTTCCACCAAACACATGTGGTGCCAAGCCAACCTGAATGGCAGTAGTTGCAGAATTGGTAGTAGCACTCGATGATTCGTGTTCATACATTCCAAATTTAATAAGCAACTCAAAGTTCTAAGAAATTCAGTAGAGAGACGAAGAAAAAAGATTACACACATTCTTCTAGATCATCAACAAGTCACCAAGAAATGACCAAACTGTGGTTCACACCCACAACAATCCGAACAAAAGAATGAGAAACCTTAGATTCATTCAGCATAAACCCTAGGGCAGCAACAACGTCGAAGGGAAAAAAATTTAGATGAGAGAAGAGCCTGGTGGTGGTAGTTGTGATGAAGAAGAAAGGGCCCATCGGGCAACAGTAGGATTAGGATTTTTCCTTGGCTATGATACGAAATAGAGAGAAATATTTTGTTGTATTCTATCTTTATTAATGATACAACCATTCTTTATACAGAGAGATATAAAGTAATGAAAGAAAACATTAAAATTAAGGAAACAATACATGTAAAAAAACAAAATAAGAAGAGAAAACAATATTTCCACATGAAAATATGATCCTAAAACATGAAAATATTTCAACTGTTTTTATTTTCATGTTTTGAATAATAACCAAATTCTTTTTGACAATCAATAGTATCAATTACACCTCATATTAATACAGTTCGATAAAAGAATAATGTGCATAATCCTGTCGAACCAACCAACGTAAAAACAAATAACATCAAATTTTATATTTTCCATCCGATATAATAGAAAGTTTTTTAAATTTGATATTTGAATTCAACATTTTTAAATAATTAGGCAATTAAGGTATCACATAATTAAATCACCCATCTCTTTGTCTCTCTCAATCACTTTCTCCCATGTAATTCCTCCTCCATGGTCCAATATGTTATTTGGTTGCTTTCGTTCCTAGAGTGGTGGTTGTATGTATATTGGATTGAATTGTGTATTCTGAAACCCTCATATTTAGTATTCTACTATTTTTGAAGAATTTGTCATTCGTAATTATTTAATCGTTTCTGATAATTTTTTATCATCAATTTTTTTTATAATAATCATTTTATTTTGTTTATTTATTTGGATATGGTACATTTATCTTAGAAAAATTCTTCAATAAATTGATGATTACTTGAATTTTTTGTGATAGTATTTATTTCATATTTATCAGATACTATCAAGTTTTGACAAAGATTTTTAAAACTATTGGTCAATAAATTAGTGATTACTTTATATTTATCAGTTTTCGCAAATAATAAAATTTGGTATTTTTGTTTTTGACGTATTAGAATATTTTAGGAATTTTTCAAATTTAATTTGTTAAAAAATTATTAATTTGAGCAGGGATGTATTTGTAAATTTATTCGAAACATAGGAGAGATGTACTGTCTTTTTTCAATGGATGAGAATTTTATTACAATTGTTTACCACTACCAGTGAACTCGTCAACCAAGGAGATTTTGCTTATCTGAATTATTTATTTTTTTAAAGCCGTTAAAAAATCATTAATACTCAATAGTAATAATTTTGCATAAAATAATAGACTATTTTACAAAAGTATTTTTAGCAACTTATTTCAATCCACTAATATTCTGCTTACTCATGCACCATGCCACAGATATTCAGTAGCTGAAGGACACTTTTTGGAGCACCAAGATTTTATGCAATATTTTGAGTCACATCATCGCTCAACAAACCAACTGTAATACTTCGCATAATTGCAATGACCATAAGACACGTTTTATTGTAGGACTATTTGGCAGGTTATTAAGTATTTCCGGATTACCTAGTCTTGAGATTGTTAATTCATGGACATTTTATATGGAATTCTTTTCATTTATTATTCGCTTTCACTTATTTTTTTTATTTTTTAATTGTTACTGATTTTTTTAAACATAATGATTGATTCTTTTTGGATTGACGCAGTTAGGTGTGAATACGATAAGTAGTCATGTACGTCATTTTACAAGAGATCAATTATTACATTTAAAGAGATTAAGAGTGTATTATAATAATTAAAAGATGAAAGAAATTAAGTGAAATCAAATTAAAATGGAAGAAAGTTTCATGTAAATTGCCCAAATTAGAATTCACGTTTCATTCACCGCGTCATCAATATTGTGCCGTTCTGCTCCTCAACCGAGGCTTATTGTACCGTCCTTCCCCTAAAACCATCTCGCTTTCTCTCTCTTTCTTTCTCTTCTTTTTCGTTGGTCAAAGTCAGAGAGAGAGAGAGAGAGAGAGAGAGTGCAAATGGCGCTCTCTCATCTCCTTCCAGTAAAATCAAGACCTCATATGCCAAGAGTAGGTAAAACACTGTGTCCGAATAATATACTTCAATACTAAAATGTTGTTTCGTGTTCCGATTACAATACGGGGTTTTCTCTTTCTCCTGTAGGGCTTGTGAACCTAACAAAGTGGTGGTGTAGTGGCATCTCTTCCTCTTCCAATAGTGAGGCTGAGAAGTTATTATCGCAGTCGAAGAAACACATTCAAGCCAAGGAGCTCAAGGCCGCGGCTGTGGAATCATTCGTCACAAAGTGAGATTCTTTGTTTGAATACCTCATGATGAAATGATTTCCTGTTAGACTTGATTGGTTGAAGTCCAAATGACCAGAAATTTAAGTTTGCTGACTGAAACAAGTAGTGGGTAATTTTCTGTTTGATGCCACGTGAAGGGATTTGTTCTTTCTTCGCTTGTCATTGTTAAAGAGAGAAATGACTATTCGACTTTCCTCCTCAAAAAATATCTTCCAATGTAATGATGATGAAATTATAATTCTTTAACGAAGTGCGTGTCTAAAATGCTAAAGAAAGGATTAAGTTAAAATTTGAAGAGCATGTTGGAGTGAACTAGTTCTAATGCCTTTTCAACTTATCACATAGGTTAATGAAGAACCCGTAGCAAACCCTAGGTATCCTTGTACCTAAGGGTAGGGGCGGATCTAGGATTTATGACCACTGGGTTTAAGTATTATATTTTATATAACTTTGTCATCATACTTGATAAGCGGATAAAATAAATGCAGTCAAATACCAAACAAAAAATGATATCTTTTCATAACATATAAGTTAACCAAAAAATGATATCTATTCATCACATATCGTTTCATTTACAATTGATCCCAACGATTTTTCATATATTGAAATTGATGCATGATAAGTCACCTAGCAGGCCCTTCAAGCTTGTTCTTGAATCTTAGGATCATAATTCATAATCCGAGTCGAAGCCCATGATCCGCTTAAAGATGCGGTAAGTCCCTTTCCTTACGACTTTCCTTCAAAGGCTCGTCATGAGTAGGAGAAGTTGATGATTCGTTTAGAGAAGTTAGAATTTATGGGAAAATAGTCTAGGGCTTCGGATCCGCTTAACCCTTTGTCACTTAGATTTATCTCAATTGAAGAATTTCTAATTCGGATTTGCCAGATACCGTTAGGTTTCACAGGCTGTTGCAATATCTCCTAAAAATATTTGCGTATCATCAAGCGGCATGGATTATCTCCGCCTACAGTACGAATCGTCTTACTAGTATGATCCATGTCAATGGCATGAACCGTCTAATGGCACGACGTGTCTTATGGTAGTATAATCTATCACAGTCAATGACCACAAATCAATGAAAGCCTTGTATGAAACTTATTTGAATCCATGGATATCAAACACACAATTATATGAGAAAAATATCATGAATTCAAATCATCTAGTTCATGGAATCCGATCCGAAATAAATCCAACAAAAGTAATAAAAACTTTGTTACTCGGAGTACAAGCTTCACCTATGCCCTAGAATAGGATTTAGCCAGCCACCGGATTGTGATTTCTCTTGGTTTTTCCTTCTTCCAGCCTTCTCTTCTTCTTAGGGTTCTTTTTCGGCCGTTTTCACTCTTTTGGAAACTGCTGAATGACGTAAAAAAAAACCCTCGGCGCTTAAATAAACATTTTGCCCGACGCGGTCCGTTTGACTGGGGAAAATTTCCAAAGAGCATGAAGATCATCCTCTCATCCGTCCGGACGCCCATCCGGACATCGGGCCGTCCAGACATCTTTCTCACTTTGGCTCCTAAACTTTGGTTTTGCCTTCAAATCATTGCCACTCATCTCCAAACCCTGAAACATCGAAAACACACTTTAAACAACGAGTAATATGGCCCATGTGACTAACAATGGCGAATTGAGTGGCATAAATGATCACATTTCCGCACTTATCAGTGACTGCTTGGGAAGTCCTTGTGTTGCACACTTTTTAAAAAAGCCAATCACTGGTTTAGTGGGCAAGCATTGCAAGGAAGTATATGCAAATTTTCTCTCCTTTGCCGATCATAATTGATTGGGATTTAAGGCTAGGTTCAGTTTAATATAGAAACCATAAAGAATATGATTTATATAGAATAATGGGCAGTACGTCAATAAGTATGAAGTTAAATCGTAGCTTAGGCTGAGACTTTTTGAGTGGTTGACCAACAACTTAAACTCAATTCTCGGAAAAGAACAACATTTGTAGATGCTAAAATATCCTGCAAAAATAACTTCCTGAACTCCTTCAACGACCTCATCTAATATTGTCTCAATTCTCAACTAATACGAAGAAGTAAAAAACCAAACCAAGAACCCCATTTTGTCAGAATGCTATATACAGGTACAGTGAATGTTAGTTACTTATCGATTGTCTGGACATGATTTTTGTCCTTGTTGCTTGTATCTCAGTGCATTTGATTTGTTATCAGCGCATTTAGCATTTAAAGAATGCAGATCAGTACATGATTTCTGGATACTTTAGTATGATGATTTTATTGGTATAGTCTTAGTAGCATGGTACAAACAAAGAGGAGCCTTGTCCATGTTGGACACCGTAAAATGCGTTCAAATGTGTTCAACACTTCTGGAATGGTAAGAATGAAAAGGGTGGAGGCACTTCCCTTCTGGTTAGGGGAGGATGAGAGAAATGATTGAACAGGTGGAGGGCGAAGATATTTCTTGGGGTCTCCATTTGTAATCTGTCAAAAATGCGTGGCAGAGAGGAGAGGAAAAGCTCCACCATTGTCTAAAACACATTCTTTGTGCCAACAATTGCTTTGACAATTTCCCATTCACATCTATTTCCTTGGAGTTCTTCCTCTATCCATCCTACTTTGCCTTCTACCCCTTTTTATCCTTGCTTCAAAAGACAATATAAAATATATGGCTCACAACTTTAGGGCTAATAAGGACAGACACTTGTAATAAGGTGGTGTTATCCATGTTGGAGATAAATACTTGTACAACTTTGACACTGGTGGACACTCGCCAAATGTTTCTTGTCACTTCATTATTTTCAGTGTTCACAGGGGGACAAATTTCAAACATTTGGTGAGACACAGGTCTGTCACTCATGGCATACATTACACGTTCAACAAATTAACTTGTGATACAATTATACAATAAGAACTATATGCATGTGTTAGCTATTGATCCCTCTTCGTGTGTGGTAATTGTTTTAGATGATGCATGGCATCTGTATTTATGGAGCTTATACATATTGTAGCAAATCTGTTGTTTGTTTTATCAGTTTCAGATTGTTATGTGAATGATAAGCTGACTTGCACGTGCCATACTACTTTTTCTTGTTTCCACATTTGAATCAATGTATCTTTTTCATGTTGTATCTGTCTCCTCATCTATTTCTCTGCTACCCTAACCAACCTTTGCCAACATTCATTTGCAATTGACTTGTATTTGGTTTGTATAATAGTTTCCCTATCTTCAAAGTTTCATAAGATTTATCATGAATGCCTTTCCTTTTGATATCTCAGCATTCAGCTGGTTCAACTGCTTACAAGTTTGGTTGAGGTTTTCTGTGCAACACTATTTACTATTTTCATGGCTATGGTTTTTTATTGTGGTTGACAAGGTGCCCAGTTGGGTGTATGTATAATTTCTGATTGCAGCTGTAGTAACATTTAAAGCCATTTGGTTTAGAGGTTTATGTTCTCTGAAGCCCTTTGTGCTGTGATTGTTCAATTTACAGATATATGAAAACACATCAAGGGGTCTTCCCTAAAATAACACATGTCCGCAACAACGTGGGAGGATCATGGTACACTGTTAAAGAAATTCTCACCGACCTAAAGGGAAAAATGACGGGAAATCCTCAACTCCAGAATCATTCTACCGGTGAAATATCAGATTCTGCAGTTGATGTAACCTCTTCAGAGGTCACTAGAACTCATAAAAGTGAAGATATTAGTGAACTCGGTGAGGTCAAAGCTGCAGTGATGAATTCAAAATTTAATAACGACAATGCATTGTCAAGCTCAGCATCCGGTATGTTGAGAGAATACTCATCTGAGAATATGATCAATGCAATCGACTTTGGGAGTGTCCAGACATGTAACTATAATAATAGTGAACTTTTTAAATTTAAGAGTATAGTTCAATCATCAACATCCTTGGTGAATTCTGGCAATAATGAGAAGAGTGGTACCAATCCAATCTCTCAAGTACTGGAAGAATCTTCTTCAGCAGATTCTGTCTTTCTAGAAGCTTCCAAGGTTGTTGAGATGCATAAATATCTTAATGGACACCAAAACCATCAACCTGAAACGGAAATAACTACGTCGAGCAAAACACTAAATGCGGGGTCAGAGGTCGGTGGAAGGCATTCTGAACCATTTGGTGGGCCTGAAAAGATTATGGGGATGGCAGATCTTTCAACGATGATGGGGGAGACAACTGGTGAAAGGAATGACAGTGTGACACCCGATAGTCCTGACTTTTTAAATGAGGCAACAGGGAGAGGCGGAAAAGAAAATTACGGTATACTGGGCTTACTTGACTGCATTAGGGAGATGCCTAAAGAGAAATCAAATCATAGATCCCACAACAGTATAACACATAATAAGAAGGATCAAAGCAGCAAGAAAGGTGCAATTAAAGGTATGCAATGTGAGGCTGATCCGCAAAGGTCTGACAATAAGGGAAGAAATACTCCATTGAATGGCCACACTATGGTTAAGGAGACCAACATGAAGGAAAGTGAAGATATTGAAGGAAGTGGTGCAAATGCTGCAGCCTTTGACTCCATAAAGTCAAAACCAAGTCGTGAAATTCCTCTTCCAACGAGCAAACAAAACTTGGAAAAGACTTGGAATGCACTTTCAGATGAAAAAGGATCTAATGACAACAAAGTATTGTTGAGATTCTTGCCTATAGCTGCGAAAAGGAGTGAGATAGACCCACTATTCAACGATTGTGGGGGCATTACTAGGTTTGAATTTTATTCTAAAGGAGGCTTTTTCAAGATTGCTTGCATTTACTTTAAGGTTCGTGTTAATATGCTTGCATGACAGTTATAGAATTTCTGTCCCCTTTGTTTATTGTCTAATTGGTCTCAAGTTAAAACTCTAGTTGTGGAGAAATTTTTTGTGGCTGATATCTCAAAAGAGCAGAAAGGATATAGGGGGTGACTTGCATTAATACCCTTACCACGTGTGGTATGGAAATCATGTCTTCACAATTAATGACAACTCAATAAACAATAGATAGGAATCAGTGATCTCTGAGTTAGAAGTATAGGACTACCAATTTTCACTCCAACCTTTCTAACCGTTGATGTTGGTTTTATTGCAGACAAAAGAAGGGATGCAGACTGCTCTTAAAAAAACTGGTCTGGTGTTGAGATGTATAGACCTCATTGTTGAACCAGCTTGTTCTATGGATAACATCACGAATAAAACTTTAATTCCTAACCTGATTGGTTATCCTGAGGTTCCGGTCTCATTGGTGAAGAATCCGACCCGGACGGTGATGATCAAACAGCTGACTCCTGACATAAACTCACATGACATTGAAGAAGCTCTTTCCTACAGTGGAAGCAAAATCTCTGGTTTTTGCTTTGGTTCTTCAACTTCTGTTGCTTATGTGGAATTAGAGGCGAGTACTCTTCTTTCGTTTCCTTCTCTTTTTGGTGAAGTTTTCCTGACTTTAAATTGTCATATTCATTGCAGGCATTAATATTTTTTCTGTTTGGATTAGCATTGCATAACCTAACCCAATTCCTATGCTAATGTGAGAGTACCATGTAATTTCATGTTAAATTTATGAAGCAATAATTTTGTAGATTTTTCACTTTGTCAGTCGTGCTTGAATTTGCTTATTTTGGACATTATTCTTTTTCGTTCCAATGATTTACGCCCGTGTCACAGACAGAGGAGGCCAAAGGGTACTTGAAAGTCATTCGATTAGTGTATCTTGCTTCTTTGGACATTATTTTTTGCCGTTTCACTGATTTACACCTGTCTCACAGACAGAAGAGGCCAAACAAATGGTACTTGAAAGGCATTCAATTAGTGTATCTGGAAAGCAGCTACAAATCTTCAGAATAGATGCACCAAGAACAACAGTAGTAAGGATTTCGAACCTGTACTATCCAGCAGTGCAAAATAAAATTGGATGTATATGTGGGTCTTACGGGAGGGTTAGGCAAGTGGTTGTGAGATCCAAGGAAATTGTGGATGTGCATTTCAATCTTACTGAGTGGCCAAACATGTTAAGGATTGTTAACAGGTGAGTAAATGATCGTCCTTCAACGATATTTTGGAATGATTTTAGGACTCCCCTTTTGTATAACCCCACTCCTTTGTTTTTGCCTTTACTGGAGTCACTTACAAAATTGCATTTCATTACTTGTATTATGAGCTAAAAATGAAAGGTGGTTTCACAATTTTAGGCAAAGCAAAGGGGTATGGTTGTACAGAAGGCAAGTGTGAAAGTCACTTATATTTTCTTTTCCTCCTGTATTAGACTTCTCATTATGCTTATGTTATGTTTCCCTATGTAGATTAAATGGATTGCAAGTTCTTGATCGCAAATGGATAGCTCAACCAGCACCTGTCTTCCCTCCAGAGGTTCTTCATGTTCTTTGGAAGTACCCCGATGGGAGAAGGCATCTGAAAACACAGATTCACAGTTTATTGAAGAAGCTTGTGGAGTGTCCTATTGCACATAGAGTTGGGTTAGCTTCCATGACAAATGAATACTATAGTAGGGCCTGAGAATGAGTGTAGTTTCACATGTTTTGATAACTAAAATATCGTCATTCATTTTAAGCGGAATGGTCACCTATGCCCAGTTTTGGATCTGCTCCTCAACAGAGAAATACATTTAGGTTGTCACGAGTGAAATTTTAATTTTAGAACCTTGCGTTTGTGAATCTGTTTGTAAGGTGGCTTTTCAGGACTGTGTTCTGTTGACCTAACCCAATGGTAATCACTGCGGCACGCAATGGCTTGCAATATCTCCAAAGCCCTTGGTCCATTAAAGTCTCTTTTCATCTATTGCAAGTGGTACAAATCGTGCTATACAAACTTTTGAGTATGATAGTGTAGTTGAGAGTGCATTGTACGTTTACCAAAATTCAGGAGACAAGATCTCATGACTACACAAGATTTAGAGTTTCACTCTTTTGAACAATTGATATACCACCGTGTTAAACATTACAGATGGCAAACATCTTTAGAAACAATGTTATATTGATAACTTTGGGAATCCCACCATATATGAAAATCAAAAAATACCCTATTACAAGCTAGTGATAATATTTTCTCAAGTTTGATGCATTCTAGGGCATTGGAGCTAGAGTGCCATTCGTGTCTTCTAATCAGTAAGCCCTGGTGTCGGCTTGTTGGACATTGTTCACATCATTATCTTTAGTCGTGATTAGCGGTTCAATCTCTACTCATTTTTGAAATAATCAGTTGCAGTGATAATGAATTTGAACCCTTCCAGTGCTGACGATATTTTGTCAACAATGTCTAACCTCCATCATGTGGATGGCCAAGGACTAACGAGGAGGTTGAGCTCCTTCACTGGTTGCTTAATGAACTCCGAGAATCGCTGACAACTTCCACACTTTTTGACAAATGTCTCGGCCTCTTTCATCGTGCTCGGACACCAGTATCCTTAATATATAGCTTGGTAGGCGAAGGAGGGTACACTCGAATGGAAATCGCAGCTACTGGCTTGGATCTAGTAAAGGAGGTTCTCGGACATTGATGTGTGCAAACAGAAAGATATTGTCCAAAAAAGGCCTCCATACATATCTTTGTATCGTCCTACCTTTAACATTGACTGGGAGTTAGACTTAAAGGTCACTCTAAACCTAACCCCAGTGGGGGAGAGAAGGGTGACAAGAAAATCAACTTGTAACGAATGAGGAGTTTCATTCAGACCAGAGGTAGAAGTTTCCAGAGTGTGGCATTCGAACTGCAATTTGGTAGTAGCCCATTGTTCGCACTGGCTGCTAAAACGAGCATGCATAAAGAAATACTTACAGCTATGGTCTGACATGGCCATCAGTTCAGCACCGGCTGTAAAATAGATTATATGGATAGACCCAGCAGTCGATATGTTCCTACCATTCAGAGCTGTTGGCGTGTGCGTTCTGCTCCCTGGCTACCTTTCCAGTTCTGATTACCTTATAATTTTTTATCAACTTTTGGTCTTGTTACACGTTCCATTGTAGGCCAACAATTTCTCTACTTTAGGCCCTCGCCTATATTTAGTCCTACAAGAAGTGCTTGGTATTTGCCTTGGAATTTCAACCTTGAAGGCATGTTCATAGACCACCAAGCGGGAAGATGAGGACAATTCCTTGTTTGTCCCTCTGTTATCTGATGCCCCATCTACATAAAGTCTTCAGAATGTCGTCGACAGTGCATTGACATGATAGAGGCCTATGTTTGATGACATGGTAGTCAAAAGCAAAGCGGAAAGCAACCACCTCTCCGACCTAAAGGAGGTGTATGACATTCTCAATAAGTATAAGCTGAGATTAAATACCTCAAAGTACATATTTGGCATCAACTCTCGGAAGTTTATAGGTTACTTGGTAATCCAAAAAGGGAAATAGAAGTTGATCCAGATTAAATCACTACTATTCAGAAATTGAAAAACCTAGAAACTTTGGAAGTGGTACAAAAGTTGTCTGGCATAACGGTTGTAAAGATCCAAAATTTTAGAGCATTAAGAGAAGAATTTTTGGTATTTAAGATTTTCAATTTCAATTTCAAAATACTTATAGTTAAATTCTACCTATTTATTTTTATTCCGAATAAAATACCCAATTTTGTTTTGTGTATTTCTTACGAAATTCATTGGTACGCATATACATTTGTACATATAGCATACATAATACTTAATATTTATATTTACATAGTACACACACTACTCACACGCCTATATATATCTCCCCCCAAAACCTATCTTCTTCCACCTCTCCTCACCTCCCATTAACTTCACTTCATCATCATCTTTCTCTCCCATCAAAGTCACCCAACTTCCCTTACTCCATCCACGGCCGTATATTTTTTCAAAAATCCTCCCCACCATCGATCTTATTCTCCCCTCTTGGCCTATAAATAGCAACCATTTCCTCTTTATTTTTCACACCACAACCTTCTACAAGAAGAGAAAGAACTCTGTAAAATTATAATTTAGTAAAATGTGTTAGATTTTAACTAATTATGCTCTTGTCCGATTTTGCCCAATTTAGAGACACCTTCAAATTTCGAATCCTTCACAAGAATTGTTTCCCAACATATTCAACTACATCCTTGTAAATGTTTAGAACATTTAGAGTGAAATTGATACTTTAACTTCATACTATCGTAAATTGAAATGTTATGACAATAATTGCCGATTGTGGAACCTCTTGTACTTGCTTATTTTATCATTTTAGGAAACATATTTACTAATTGAAGTTTAATTACAAACTTACCCCAAGTTTAATGTAGTCTAGTCGACCTGAAAGTGAAGTTTAGAAAGTATCTTGGTGTCAACATGGTGTTTGAAAAATATATAGTTCGGGAACATAACGGTTCAGAACATGATGGATGAGAACATGATGGTAGGGAGCATGGCAGTTGGTAGCACAATTAGAATGACGTTTGGGATCATTATCGGAAGGGAGCACCATAATAGAAATTGTTGGTGAGATATGACATGCGGTCATGATTGATAGTTTATGATTTGAAAAGTCGAGGACTTCTAGATAACATTTGAAGTTGTTGAATAACATACCGAATTTGATAGAATCATCATAACGTGTAGTGCGTGAATCATTTATGCTGTCGATACCTGTGATGGTCCTGACATGACCCTTTATTCGACGCATGCATGCTCAGTTGATATTCTATGACCTAGTGGGTTATGATTTGACTTAGAATCTAGTATGACTAGAAAAGTTTCAATTTGAGAGATACGGACCGTGTATATCAATTTAAGGACAACACTTGGGATTTGATTTGATAGATGACACTTGAAGATACGCTTAGACATAAACTTTTATATTATTTATTCTCGCACTTATGTGTTATTGCTTCCTTATAAACTATGCGTATCATGTCATCTTATCATATTGTCATAAACATTAAAAAATAAAGTTAAGGGTAAAGTAACTTATTAAGTCTCATAACTCATGGTGTATATTTTTTTGCTCTCGACATTTCACGCAAGATACAAAAGACAATGGAATAGGCTTGAAAATCTGGCCGACAATAACGCTATGGATTGAAGACTTCTTTAAGCCTTAGTTATAGGGTAGTTACTTTGTATTTCACTTTTGAAACGGTATTTAAAATGTATCTCACTTTTCTCAAGTTTAACTCCCCATCTTAGAGGTTGTATCAACTTGTACTTTCCCCTTTATTTATGAATCAGCTCGGGCAACACTGTGCTCTTGTTCATGGGAGTATTGCCAAGGTGATGGAAGTACCAGCCTATGAGAGAATAGGGGCTAGAAGGGTTGCTAACCTGAGAAAGACGACTATGAGTTTGACCAACCAGGAAAGGGCGGTCAGTTCTGATACGGTAGAAGCCCGATCATCTCGAGAGTTGTTCTAACTTGATAAGAATAAGGAATCCTATTCCAATTTGACTTAGAATAAAGAATCTAAAGCTGAATGAAACTCTAACAAAGAGAGGTATGTCATGGAAAGTCCAAGACGAATTTGTCTAATTAGTAGCCTATAAGAAAACACTTAAATTCGTAGGATGCCAAAAGTCCATAAAAAAGGTTTAAGGTTTAAGTAAAAGGTACGCATTATTATTACATAGTTCACAATTATTGCTTGTGAGTTTTTTGTGATCTTAAAATTGACTTAGCCATTGGACTATTGGAGTGTCTTTTCACCAGAGTGGTGGAAGATTCATTGACCGTTTATTGTCTTGTAGGTCAGAGGGATTAAGCATGAAAGAGAAAATTCATCGAATTACCCACTGCCATTAGTTGAGATAATACTTTCTAGATAATTAGTTTGTACCCCACCTACAATGATGAAAATTACATGTTTTACAATGTGTTGTTGTGGTTAATATTTATTATTAATTTAAAAAAAAATATAACCTGATATGACTAAGTGTCTCTCATTTAATTTTATGCATCCCGTGGGTTATATTGTATAGTTAGATAGACATTATTAATCCCGTGGTTAGCAAAATGATTATGCTTTAAAAAAAAAGAAAAAAAAAAAGACTTTTCGTGATCCGAGAGCATATCGCAGAAGGAGTGGGTATTGCTTTAGCTTAGTTTCGGAATCCTCAAGCGTGGAATACCGTTAAACATGACAACGACTCATTCAGTTTTGCCCAAGTATTCAATTAAGTCTTAACATTTAAATGTATGGTTTAGTTATTTTGATATGCATCAGTTTTAGATCGCATACAAATTTCTCTCTCTATCCCAATCTCAGGTGACCATCACTATCATCATTCCTGCTGTTTCGTGCCATAGATTTCATTTTTTATGATTAATCTCTGCATTGTCTTCTTTTATACCGGTGTTATTGGAATCGCTGCTGTGTTGATCTATCTGATCCAATTTCATTTATGAATTCGCAAAATGGCTGTCGAACTACGTACATTTACATATCTATATATACTTATATTATTTATTTGCATATGTATGTGCAGATATTATATCTGTGTGTATAGTAATAATAATTTCACATTCGTTTCATTTTAGTAATCAATTCATATCTCATGTCATTTTGACTATGGAGGATGAAATTGGATTCACGGCGGATCCAACTTTAAGGGGAAACAAGACTCAATTTTTTTTTTTTTTGTAAGTATTTGGTTTAGCATAAACCATAACGTACTTGTTTTGTTTAGTATAATCTCCTAATTTATTCGACATTTGTTTCTGAGTTAGAATATCTCCAATTCACAATGATCAAAGGTGTACATGGCAAAGCTAAAAAGCATGCTACAGTAGTTAAATGCCAAATTTAACAATCTTCTTGTTCCTTTAGTTTTCTTCAAGAAATGACAAAATCAAATAACATATTGTGGGCGTGGGTCCCGTAAGACTTAAAAAGAGAGAAGAAAATCTGGCATTGCCAAACTTTGTACTGAATGTGGCGTGCGCATTGGAGCAACAAAAAAAAGGTGCAGATACTCATATTATGCTTCAATTCACTTCCTTTAATCCATACTTTCCTCTAATAGCTCTCTTTTTCAATAATCTGTGTTTTGTATTGTCTACAAGAAATGCTTGTGATTAGTTCGTGCCCGATAATTTCTTGATGTTGCTTCTTTCTCAGTTTATTTCTTTTTCATCTTCTTTAAGTATAGTAGCAAATTAAATAAACTAAACTAATTGCAAGGGATCGAGCTGCGGAAAAGCCTCTTCGCTTACACGGTTAAGGCTGCGTACATTGTGCACTGTGTTAAGAACAAATTAAAATGTTAATTGCATTTCGTTCTGTCTCAAAAACTAAATAAAACTTCTATTTGTGGAATACATGGATTATGCAGTAAACCTTGAAAATGGAAGGAACTGTGTTTACCCCTTCTTTGGAGGAAATGAAGCATGTCAAGTCTGACAGAGGTGAACTGTTGACAAAGCCTTTCTTGGATGTTTGCAAACACGTATTGCCTATTCTAGGTGCGGTTTCTTTGTTATTTAAGCTAGGGAAATCTTCAGTATGAGAAGATTAGTCTTAGTCTATTACCTTTTTTTTCTCAAAATATCATGTAGCTGCAGCTCATTCTTGTAACTGGTATTTTTTTTTTACCATGATGTAGATAGCTTTCTTTTTTCTACTAATGCAATTTCAGATGCAAATACTTTTTTCCGGTCAGAAACATCTCTTTGTAATTTTCAGCAGTGTTATAACTTGTCATCTGGGTTAAATATGATCCAAGTCTTTTCTTGGGGCTTCGTATTGGCAATTCATTAAACTCTTTCAAATATCTGATTTCAGACAAATTTGGAGCTGCTATGACGGTTGTGAAATCTGATATTGGCGGTAATATATCGGTATGATACTTTTACTTTTGATCAAGTATTCTCCTCTTGAATAAGATATTATCTAATTTCTTGTTTACCTATGGTTGTAATTTGGCTTTCGTAGACACCGTGAATTTAGCTCAATCAAATCCATTTCGACAAATGTCAAGCTCATGTCCATTACTAAACAAACCGATGTTAAGCCTGTGGCATTCAACAAGCTAGAAGTCGTAGATTTTTACCACTGACCAAAATTTTAACTGAGATTCTGTGTTCTGTATGGTAATAAGCCTGGCTTGATATTGAATAGGCTAACACATAGTCTTGTGCCTAAGGTGACTCCTTGAGGACAAATCAGGACGGGGACTGACTGAAGGTATGATGGAACCTAAAAGTTCACAAATATCAGTTACCTGGTATTATAGGAACACAGCTACCGTTATGATTCAAAAAATGTCAAATTAAGAGAACTGTTCTCTATGCTGTGTTACCTCCTGTTAACTTGTAGTTATGTTGTATATGCATTTCTGTGCAACTGGCAAAAAAAAAAACATATTATAAAAGCTGGCTATGTATTTGTTTAGTTCATTTTGGATCATTGTCCATCGTTGGCTTCACTTGCAGAGGTTGGAATCAAAATACTCAGCCAATTCGTCCAAATTCAACTACTTGTTCAGTTTTGTACAAGTAGAAGTTGAAACAAAAACAGCAAAATCATCATCAAGTTGTACAAATGCTCTTCTTTGGTTGGCAAGGTATAAGATCTATTAGGCATGCTTATTCTGCCCATGTCATTTCTCTTTTTCCTCCATTTGCAACTCTTTTTTAAGATAAAACACTGTCACGAAGTATGTGTCTGGATAGTCCAAAATCTCGTCTTTTATTTCCGAACATCACCTTCCACTCATTCGTACTAAATAACGAGCTAATGAATCCCTTTCTTTTTTACTTTATTTATACTAAAAATAGATCAAGATAAAAGAGGCGATCAGAATGGTACTCAAATCCATTTACCAGATCCCCACCTACATAAGCAAATTGTTGATAAAACTCCAAAATAACATCTTTTTTTTTACTCAATCTTTTCTTTCACCTTATCGTTATGAAAAGACCAAAAAATTTCAGAATACCAAACGTTCTCTAGAATTTCTCTAAGAAAGTCTTGCCTAGAGAAAGAACTGAATTTTAGATCTGTGTATTATAGAATACCTCTATTGCTTGAGAAAGTAATGAAGGAAATGTAACCAATGTTTGCTAAGAGTTGAAGGCCTAGAATTTCTCATAAATTAGTGAAAATGAGCTAGAAGATAGGAATATATGGTCTTGGACAACAAACAAGTTTTTTCGATGCCAGGATCAATGAGAACTTGACAATGGGAATTCTGACTAATTGCAAAATGAATTTTTTTTCCCAAGTATTCCTTTCCTAGTTGTAATGACGTGGTGGTGATGATTCTACAGAGCAATGGATTTCTTGGTGCAGCTGTTTCGGAACCTACATGACCACAAAGATTGGGCAATGGCACAAGCTTGTACCGATTCCTATGCCAAGACTTTAAAGAAATGGCATGGCTGGCTTGCTAGTTCAAGTTTTACGGTAATGCTTCTGATGACTGCTCAATCAATTTTCCATGTCATTATTAGGAAAAAGGCCATTCAGTAAGAGCATCATATTAGCCCCACAGTCTTTGCTTAAGACTATTGTCCGACAAATTCTATGCTGAATTGATGAATAACAAAATTCAAATGTACCTTTTTAAATGCTTTTTAGAGTATAATTCATTGTTCTACATCTTCATAAAACTGAAGATACTGCAGTCAACTTTCTACTGCCTCTTTGCGTGTCTATTGATGTGAATTAATTGCTGTCCAGTTACAGGAGCTCTCCCTCTGTGTATTACATACTAAACAAGTGTAGATCATGTGCCAAGTTCTCCTTTTTCTTCTTAAAAAGTATGGAAAACAAGATTAAAAAGAAAAAATCTAACATTTTGTCTGTCTAAGATCAATTTCAAGACCAGCAACCAAATAAGCCTAATCCTCCTCCTCTTTCTCCCTCATGTATCGCCTCACGTGTATTGCATGGTGTGTTGCTTGCATACTATTGAGCTCTAGACCTAGGTGAACAAGCATCCAACTAATTGGGCTATCTCACTAGTTTGCAAGAATATTCTCTTGTTTTAGTAGTTAAATCCTTCAATGAAAGAAACATTGTTCCAATCATCTGTTGTCCTATAAAACAATGGTTCTGCTCTGGAATTTAACCAAGCAAAACATGCATTCCCCTTTGTAGAGTTTTTTTTTTTACTCGGTTGAATTCAAATAACAGGTTGCTATCAAGCTTGCTCCAGATAGGAAGAAGTTCTTGGATTTGATAGGGGGAACCGGGGATATCGATCCTGATATGGAAAAATTTTGCACCACATTCTCACCAACGCTTCAAGAGATCCACAAGTTTCTGGTAAGAAGCACCACCCCTTCTACCTTATTTAATTAACCAAGCAGGTTACTCAAACAACCGGAATAGACATGGCTTCAATGGAATCAACGTGAGGAAATGGTTTCATGTAGCCAACCTGAAGTTCTTGAGATGAAAGCTTGTTGTCGTTGAGTTGAGTTAGTACCTAAAACACTAAGGCTATGTTTGGACACATGAATTTTGGAGGAAAAAGAAACTGTAAGAGATTTCTCTATACAAACTCAACCTGTGTTTCCCTTGCCTTATCTTGTCCCTCATTTAATCATTCCCAAATGCTTAATCTAAAAACAACCCGATGGGGAAAGAAGAAGAAGAATAAAAGTAACTTCTGAACTTCTTTGTAATGGAGTTTGAGACTCTAAGACATAGTACTTTAGAGTATGACTAACCCTGTATAAAGAGAAAAATAAGAAAGTAAAATAAAACTGAAGCATAACATTCATAGAATGACGAGGCTGCTTCAAAAGAAATAGCCCATAAAATGCCTTATCAATGCAAGAATGTTGCTGCTAGCACTCTGGTAGAGGACTTATGTGTAAAATTTCTATAAAAACCAGCATTGTCTCTATATTTTAGCTTTCCTTGATTAATACACACACACACACTCTTTTGGTGCAGGCTAGTGTTGGATTGGATGGAATGAAAGCTTCATGAGAGAAGTGGTCCTCTTTATCAGCAACTTCTCACTTTGTTGACCTTTTTTTGGCTTCTCTCTGATTTTATCTTTTTTTGTTCTGTTTTGTTTTCTTTATGTATTTTGGTAAGTGACTTCTGAATATTTATACTGCTTTCGTTTCTCTGTAATTTCCATTGTTAGTATACTAATAATAGCTCAATCCCATTTTCATTCAAATTTATTTAGTTTTCCCTCCTTGGGCAATTGCACAGCTTCTTATCGCATTGTATGGTTGTGTTACCAGATTGAGCAATCCCAGGGGTGTACAGATGAAAATGAATGAGTCCCAAGGCATGGTAGGTTTAGGGGAGTTTTCATGTATGACTCTTATCTAAAGTAGATTATAGAATTAAGTTTTGTGGTTGGAAGACTAAGGAAATAAAAGAGAGAAAAACAGAGAAGCATCACTATCAGATATGTTTTTTGTTTTTTTATAGCCGAGGTATCCAGTCGGCTTTAGAATTACCCAAACCTATTGCCAATTAGTCCTCGGAGGACTAATCTCACCGTCCACTTGCGGAGCTCCATTTGGAGCTTCATTTATGTTTGGTTGGATGGAATCACTATTGGAATGAATTAGTTATCCAATAGAACAGTGTTTCAGGTTTGGTTCACAAAAATGAAAGAAATAATCATTTCGAAATAAATCACCATTTACTCAACTAAAGGTATAATTATTTTATGGGGGCATTTATTTTTTGGTTCTATCTATAAGTGTTTACTAATTTTTCATCTCATCCACTTTTAAAGGTTATGTTTCGGCCCTTTCTTTTAAAAAATATCCAAACTACCTTTAATTTCAAAAATTAAACAATTCAAGCGCCCAGCTCTTAAAAAAATGATACTAAAATTTCATTACCATATCAGTTCGAGCACTAAGTAAAATGTGAGATCACTGGATCAAGGTTTGGAGAAAATATTTCTAATTAGCCCAGAAATCTCTCATTCTAATTCGCTGTAAAATATTTTGTTCTTTTGCCATAGTAAATTTATAGATCATGGTAAATTTCTGCAACTCTAACATATTTTGTTCTTTTGCGATTGTAAATTTTCAGATAATGGTAAATTTTTATAGCTCCAAAATATTTTGTTCTTCTGTTATGGTAAATTTGCAGATTATAATAAATTTTTGCAAAAATTGTCGGACGTTTACCATGAGACAATTACTTTTGCGGGGTATATTTTTCTCACCAATAAAAAAGAATGAAACAAAATAGTGATTACTTGAATTTCTAATAAAATAAGGGTAATTTAAACCAGTGTACGTTTACCATGATCTACAAATTTGTTCATGGTTCTTCACCCCTATTGTAGGAATTGATTGAGTGTCCTTGTGAATGCACTCAAGTACTTTTTCTGTACTGGCCATTTCTGATTGTGGGTTGATTGACACATCATTGGTCCGGCAACAATGCTTATGCTGATTGGCTGAGTTGACTAATTCGACATGGGGTCGTCTAGATGATGTCCCCTGGCTGGGTTGGCAAGGAATGATTAGCTAAGGTAGACCAGGAGGAGGCTATCAAAGAACCTTGTCATGGTTGTTGCTCGTCCAAGATGGATGTGCTGAGACAGTAAACCATGCTCACTTCTCCGATAGGCTCTTATGGTGAGATGATAAGATATGTTGAGCTGATAGTCCATGTTCATTCCTACGGTTGCATCATCTACAGAGCTCATATTCTATCTCGGTTAATTAGGAGAATTATTCACCTCCCACACTTGCTATGCTGTCGAATTTCTGTTAGGATTTATATATATGTTGTTATGTTGTTGATACTCTGTCATGATGTTATGCTGCCGAATTTCTGTTGGGTTTCTTATGCATACTGTTATGTAGCCAGTCCAGGATCTAGATGTAGCAAAGGTGTCCAAACCTTGATTGTACCAGTAGCGTCAGATGGCCGAACTCGAGAAGTTGTTGAGGGGAGATGAAAGTTGAAACAATGATTTTATTATTATGGGGTTTTAAAACATTAATGTTGGGTTTTGTGACTTTTGTCATAACAATATTTAAGTTTTATTTCTGAACAAGTATTTTATTTAATATTTTCTCTAAGGCATTTTAATAAATATATGAATGGTTGTTCGGAAAGAAAAAATTATTCCACTTAAATATTGCTCAATGTTTTTTACTATAACTTGCCAAAAATATGGAGCGTTATAGCTTGGAATTAGAGCCTCGGTTAGAGAACCTAAAGACTGTGAGTTTGGGATAGCTTTCGCTTTCTAGAAACCGACTTACATAGTTAACGATATACTTATAATTTTGTCACTCAAATTATTTAAAGATTTCTAGAAAACGTATATGCATGTAGATAAATTTTTTATTTCCTTTTAAATGTAGATGTCATCGTCAGGTTTGTGTGATCTCATTTTTTACTCATGGGGCATTTACTGCAATCGCGGGTATAAATTAGTGCCAAGAGACCCCCAAGCATTTTGACGCATGGAGTACTCGAGAAAGCAGTGGTTCATGCAGTCAAGAAGGCAGAAAGGGATTCGGCTGGAGAGATGGACGAACAAAATCACATATTGGTGCAACGACGACTAGAAAATCCTTTTCTGGAATATCGTCAAGCGTGGTGGCTTAGCAAGGATCATGCAGCTTACGAGAAGGTAAGGGCGAAGACCTTGGCTCATCCATACGTTTGGTACTGCCCTCTCTCTCCTGAGAATTTTGGATCGCATCTCCCTCCGATAGTGGTGCCTGATAGGACTGTAGTAGCTCCGAAGGACACAAATGAATACGGCCCAAAAGAGTATTATGATCCTGAAGAATATGACCTTGAGACCGACTCGACCAGAAATTATGGGATGTAGAGTGCTGCATAGGGAAGATAGACCATAAAATGATAGGAGTAGGGTTATCCTTTTGATTTTTGTTAGCTGGTAGTTTAGGCAGTATATCTTGTTTATTTTATCCTTCATTTTATAGTTAAATTAATTTTTAATTCTTCTAGTTAATTAATAAAAGATGAAGTTCCTTTCATTTATCACTACAGCATGTGTTTTGCAATTAAATGAGCTTGTATGTTAGGGCAGACACTCACCTAGTACTTAGTCCTTTCTGGAGTGTAGATGGTGATCAATCAGGATCCCAATGTGAAAGGAAACGAAATGAGCCTGGGGGGAATGTTATCCTCATTCTCCTTCTCTTTGATTCTTTTCTTTTGAGTGCCTTTGGCCTTATCCATTTCGCACCTATTGCATCTTGGTGTTGTTTTGACCTCGTCCACCTTCTTTTTGAGGCATCCAAGCTCCCTTTCTTGCTCTTCTAGTCGAGCCAATAAAACCTCATTTTGCACAGATGCCTCCCATTGCGCTGGTACGTTTGTTTCTACATTCGGAGCCATTGTCTTTTGGTTTTGTCCCCCTACTCGCGCTCTCGCGTTGCTTGATTGAGCTGAGAGATGTAGAACCATGAATTTCATGACAACTCGTTGTTTATTACACTTCCAATGTGGTCGCCAATTGTGGACTACTGAATTATGGACTTCCCCACAAGTTCATTTGGAGTTGACACTGGCTACCTAAAAGTCCTTATCAAGTTGATCTGCTCAGTCACTTTCTACAAAAATAACAACCAGTTAGAGACACACTAACTGATGGCCATTTAGCAATTGCTAGAAGAGGCTGAAAGAACTTTGTCTATCAAGGATGTATGATCCATGAGTTAAAAGTGGGTATCGTTCTTACAAACTTATGTGCATATAATCACTAGTGATGGTTTTCAAGATCAATCATTTGCTAATAAATCTTCAGTCTTATTTATAAAAACTTACTGAGTGTTCAAGTGGATATTATTGAGTGCATTCCCAATGGCTTGTAGCTCTTTACATGGCCCGAGTAGACGTGTCATGGAGCAAGGCACTGCCCAATCATCTATTCGACGTGGTTGGCATCACAATCAAGGTGATCGACATCTATCATCTGATGCCTAATAGTGATACGGCGGTGATCCGAGATGACTTATTAGTCAGATCTAGTATCATTTATATGTTGGCTGATTGCTCGTGCTCGAATATCATTGAGGTTGGTAGTTTGAAGGATCCATCTCCCACACTCGGCTAGTTGCTAAAGGTTACTCGTAGAAGGAATGAGTGGACTACAATGAAATATTTTCACTAGTTATGCATCACATCTCAATTCGATTAATTTTGGCAACGTCCCCAATGCATCTGTGGATTTAGAGTAGTTAGATGTGAAAACTGTGAGGGCCCGAAAATTTTTAAGTTTTTAATTAATTTTATTGCGGGATAATTATATGGTTTATTATTTCATGTTTCTAATTTTAGTTACAGGGCCCGAGCCCAGAGACTTATGTTTTATTCCGCGCACGTCACACTACATGGTGTTTTACGTGAGTGCCCTTAGGGGCCTTAAAAATCTGATTTGGCTTGGGAAAGGGTTTGAGCTCTTCTCATTTCCCCATTTCTCTCTCTCTAGAAGGCTCTCCCTTCTCTCTAAAATCTCTTTGGGATTTCCTCCACCATTTACAAATTCCTCCCACGTATTGCAAGTTCTCATCGTGCTTGACTTGGAATTGAAGACGGATCATGTGGGACGGCTTGAGAAGAAAGGATTTGCAGCTTGGAAGCTAGGGTTTCTATCATTTCGCCAAATCTTTCGATTTCAAACTTGAGGTAGGGATTTCTAACCTTTGGTATGTGTTTATGATATTTTTGGACCCATGTTTCATATTTAATTCGTGTTTAGAAGTTGATATTGTTGTGTTGATGAATTTAGAGAAAACTGTCAAAATCGCGCATCAGAAAATTGCCCGAGCGTCTGAACGAAAACCAGGGGCGTCCAAACGGAAAAATCAGTAGCAAAATCTGGAATTGTCAAAGAGGGGCGTCCGGACGGAAAATGGGAGCATCTGTCTGGACGGAGGTCTGGGGCATCCGGATGGACCAGGCCATTTTGGTCCGATTTTTTATTTTTGTTCTATTTTGCTCCATGGTTCACCTTTTTACCCTATTTTCTTCATATTATGAATGAATTGTACCATTATTACACATCTATGTCGTTTGTGGAACGTCCACCTTGAACGAGCATAGAACTAGAGTTCAAGTGTCTACGAATCTCATAGGACTCCTTGGTGTTAAAATTATATCCTTATGCTTTTATCCAAATGTTCATTTTTCTTTTATCATAAGATTGAGATTTCACCTAGAGAAATTGAATATGTGACATTGTTGCTCTTTTGCTTGATAAGTGTTAGTTGGTAAATGTTAAATTGTGAATTTATTGTATTGCATTGACATGACGCGATGTCTAGCCTTCGACGGGAGACATGCTAGTTAAAAAATGTCTAGCTTTCATTCGAAAATGTGCTACTATACTTTGAGTATTACCTAGCCACCGATGGGTGATGTGCTAGTTGGGATATGAACGATTGGATTGACATGAGCATCGTTGGTGAAATTAACGTAGCATGCTATTCTAGATGTTGTGATCGTATTTTTACTGATTGTGGTGTTGTCGTCTTACGTGTGCTATTAGGAGTTAATCATGTAGCATGCCATATATCCTCATATTCATATAACATTGGTTTAGACATTTCTACTAGGCATTGTGGCTCACCCTTTCATTCTTTCAGGTACTGCTCTAGAGGCATGATATGGACTTGCATGGATGCATTGTGATGCATGTTTTAAAAAAATGTCATTATAGGAGTTATATGTCATCTTTAGATCTAACTTTTTGAAAGATGTAAAGTAACTCTTCTTTTGTTAGAACTATGTACTTGAACCTAAATCATTTGTAATACTTTGAAACATGTTATCTTAATTAGAATATGAAAAATGATAATTTGGCCATACTTTGGGTAAATTATGAGATTTTATTTTAAAATGTGAGTATTTACCTTACTTGAAATTGAGGGCGTGACAAAAACTATCTTCCTCCATGGAGACTTAGACGAGCAAATTTATACAAGCCAGAAGGCTTCAAGGAACCTTGGAATGAGAGCATGTATGTTGATTGAGCAACTCATTATAGGGCTTGAAATAGTCTCCCAAACAGTGGTATAAACGCTTTAATTCATTCATGGTGCTGCAAGGGTACACACTCTGTGAGTACGAATATTCTATTTACTAGAAAGTATTTGTTGATAGTTCTTGTGTTCTATGTACTTTATATGTTAATGACATGCTAGCAACCGAAAAAACCAACCAAGAAATTGTGAAATTAAAGTCTATGTCAAGCAATGAGTTTGACATGAAGGATCGTAGAGCTTCTAAAAAACTTCCTAGGATAACAATTCACCAAGTTATGATTGTTAAAAAGTTGAGGTTGTCTTAGAAGGTTTACTTGTAAAAGGTGTTGTAGAGGTTCAACATGCAGAATGCCAAGCACGTGAATACCACCCTAGTTGTGGCTCATGTTAAACATTTTGCAAAATCGAGTTGCAGTTCGGATGATGAGGTAAAGCACATGGTTGAGGTGCCCGATGCAAATGAGTACGGAGATCTTATGTATTTGATGGATTGTATGAGGTTGAAAATATCTCAAGCAGTCATCAATAAGCATACAACAGATCCAGAGAAAGAGCATTGTAGTCCAGTAAAGTAGGTGTTGAGATATCATGTAAGCACTCGTGATGTGGGGATAGTGTTCAATCAAAAAGTGGCTTTTAAAGATATTTGTGGGGAATGTGGATTCAAATTACGCAAGGCACGACGATTCTCTAAAGTCTATAACAGGGTATGCATTTGATTACTTCATTTCAGTCCACATCGGTAAACTTAGGTATTTTCAGAGGTCCTGTTGATTGTAAGTCAACTGTACAAGATAACCGAAACAACAAAAAAGCAGTTTGGCGTAAGGGATTGGTTAGTGAACTTGGTTTCTTGAAGAACAGTGTGTTGCTCCATTAGGACAGTCAGAATGCAATTTACGTGCCAAAGAATTAGGCATACAGTGCAAGGACAAGTCATATGGATGCGTGGTATCACAGGATTCTAGTGTTTGGCATTAGGGGATCTATCTTTGTTTATGATGTGTGTGAATGAGAATGCATCTAATATGTTACGAAGCCAGTTACTCGAGACCAGTTCGAGCGATGCTTGGGCTTCCTTGATGTTCTCTGTTGTTGATTAGGACTGGAGGATTGAGCGCTCATACCCGAAAGGGAGTGCAGTTAACATCTTCAAACTCTTCTTGATGATGGCTTAGTAATGCAAGCTAGAGATCTGTTGAGTGATGACTCGCATCTTGGGAAAAATTTGAAGTTTTTTTTGGATTGGGTTGAGAGCCATCTATAAACTTGTACACAGGACTAAATTTTGGAGCCAACTGGAATCCTTGCCTGTACGGGGGGTCAAGGAAATCCACTCATATGCAAAAACTTCGTCAGAACGAGGTTAAGTTCTTCAAACTTCCGCCCTTGACGACATGAACATAACAAATGTTTTCTTAAAACCAATTTCTTAAAAAGACTATAAATGTTTAAATTTTCAAGATGACAATCAATAGGGATAGAGGTGTTTCTTTCCTGAAGAGTAGTAGAACACATGGCTTAAAATTACTGGTGTACCAGTAAATCAGTAATGATCAACCACTCCTTACAAGACTAAACAAATAGAACATGTACCCTGAATAATTGTGTTTACTGGTTCTTTGCCCCAACTAGAAAGATTTTATTGATAAATGTCAAACGAGTGTCAAAATAGAGAACTAAACTTCAAATAAATGCCAAAATTAATTGAATCAACTTCAATAAAAATAAGAAAAAAACATCACAAGTGATCAAGATGGTGACAAACTACCTGCAAATTACAATTATGTTACTTTTACTCCTATCTATTGGAACCGATTCGTGCTACAATTAAAATTATTCACATGAACTGTAAATATGATTGGATACACGAGTAACGTAAAGTTGACTGGTTCAGTTTTGAATCCTTTCCTCTAACGTCTCTTGCTTTTTTTTTTTTCTTTTGATAATCGAGCGAGGCAAGGTATCCAATCGATTTTAGGATTAGTTCCAACCTAATGTCGTCTAATTTTTCTTGCTATTTATAACCTCAAGCCCATTAACCACCAAATTCATTTATTTTGGCGGGTGTGCTTCCCGACGTTCATCATACACGCCTCCACTCAATCTTCTCCGACTTCAAATCCCCTTGTCGGGTGTCATTATTCCACTTTCCAACGGTAGATAATAGTTGGAATTACCTCTAGAGATTAATCGAAATACGCGTAAAGTGATCCGACCACTTTAAAATATAAAAGACAAAGACCCAAGTCTCTTCTTGTTCATCCTGGCTGCTTAGTAGGTGAGAATATCCAACCCATGAATAAAATATCGGACCCTGACATGATCTTCTAGAAACTCTTTGCAACATGCCCCGTATTTAATGTCATTATTCTCCATTGTTGCTTCATGGTCAAGGCACATGTCACCATATTATTGGGTGTAATTTAACACGTCAACAACATGCCTCTAAGAAAAGAACAGTTAGGACTCAACCCAAAAATAGCAAACTACCTATGAGGTTTTACCAGCTCCGCCACTTTGGATCCTCCCCGTAAAATTCTGTCCATCTACTGGTTTTGATTGATCCAACAATAATAAAAGAAACCACCAGAAAAACAATTGAACCAAACCTGCTACAAAAAATTCAGACTTCATATCATATATCTTTCTCTCCCTTTTACATGCAAAGACCAATGAGAGATTCCAACTAATTTCTTTGAATTTTTCTTCTTATCTTTACGTTCCCTCGTATTCAAGTTTAATTTTCCGTACCGCGATCTGAAGAGATGACACCATGTTTGATCCACCTATGGGAGAATTTGATGTGAGATTGTCCTGCAAATTCCTGCTTCTCCATGGCATTCTCTCAAATTTCCTTCTGAAGGTTTGTACTTTTCATCATCTAACAAATTTATGTTGATATTCTTAACAATTATTTTTCCCATTTCCAAAAGTTTTCGAAGGTTTGAAATTGTCACTATTCTTTCGAAAAAGGATAAACAACTGTCAAACATGTTATTGTTTCAAGTTTTCAGTACGTTTTCTGAAAAAAAAGAAAAATTATATTCAGGAAACAAAAGTGCTACCAAACATCACCCTCTCATTGATATTGTCACATCTTCATTGCCAATTCTATATCGAATGATTTTTATTCCTTACTTTTCTTGTTTCTGTCATTGAATGTCATAGCTTATTTTTCTGTCATTAGAAGATCAGAATCACCAAAAAAACATCGGAGGTGGAACATTTCTTGACTCGCCAAAATGACGACAATGAAGGGCATCTTGAAAGGATTAAGATACATCTCCCAAATATTTGGTACACATCTTCCACGTAACTCAAAATCCTTTGTTTAAATCCGATTCAGCTCTATTTCGTTGCCGAGAAAATGTTTCAGAATGTAAGTTTGTATTGCATGTCAAATAGGAATTTAACAACGAATTTTGCGGTATGTGGACTTTTATGGTCTTTTCATTGGTATAAAAGCATGCATAATTGTGATTATGATTTGAAAAATGGGACCGCCACTATAACAAAACTATGCTATTACGATGATCAATTTTGTCTATAAAGAATTATATCCGGAAAAAGTATTATGTAAGCCCAATTAGCGTGAAATATCTTCCTTTGTATTTTTGAAATGCAGCATTGCCAATAATGATACTTTCGGCTCAAAAACATGTTGTGAAGTGCGTAGCATCAATAAAATATGCAAGGAATTTTGGTGATGCATCTTTCTATGTGGATTTTATTGGCAAAAGCCATGTTTATAAATCATTTGTCTTCCTAGTGCTACAATGTGCATGTATATCAGAATCCTTGAAGAAAGAAATTGATGATCCTAAATGTGGTTCTGCAGATAACGAAAAAGAAGAGGAAATGCAGATTGGGCTCCCTACGGATGTAAAGCATGTTGCACACATTGGAATGGACGGTCCTTCTGCAAATACACCAAGCTGGGTTGGTTTTTTTTTTTTTATTATCTCTCTTATCTATTACCATTATGAAACTCCAAAACATTCTCAAATTCCTTAATTTCCACAAAGAAACATTTTCTTTAACAATCCAAGTTTCAGAAATCTCATGTGTTCATCTGGGTCATGCTAGTACTCGTAATCTGTTTAGTAGTATCTCCGAAAATCAATTTTCCAGAACACCTTGTGAAAAACTACATGGTTGACGGAATTGGAATCTTATTTTCACAGAACCCATTTTTAAGAAAGCAACATAACACGGATGTTTCAAAATTCTCCAAGACTATATATCCAACCAAAAGGAATATGAAAAAATCAGAGTTGGTCTTTTTAAAATTAAAGCAGCTTTCTAAAATGTGTTCTGAAGAGTTGATTTTCAAAGGATAACTTAACAAGGACTTTCAGAAGTCTTCCCTATTTCCGTAATAGTTCTTGTTTCTCAGCAAAATAGTTTATTTTGCAGCCAAATGACCATAAAAGTTTTAACTTCAAAAATTGTGCAGATGAATGAGTACAAACCTAATTCAGAAGGCTCATCTGAACCATCAAATAGTGAACCCAAGGGTAAGCCTGCTACTAAAAAGTCTTCCCAAGGTACCATTTCCTAATCACTCCTGCAATTTTGAGAAATAAATATGACCCATTCTATATCTATAATAAACAAATTTGTATGTTTCTTTTGGGTAGAAAAAGGTCCAGACATTACGGATGCAGAAAACCTGGTGGGTTCACCATTGAACTCGCCCACCCGACACCACTCAAGCAAATCAAAGCAATCGAGGCGGCACCACTCTTCGAGCGGGTCAGTGGGTTCCCCAACTAGTGATTCGTTGGGAAGCATTAACAAGCCTAGGCGTCACAAGAACTCAGGCGATCTCGATTCTCCTACCCGAGATTCACCAGGGCGAGGGAGGCGAATCCAGAACTCAATTCTCGGGTCGGAGTCTCCGTCTCACGCCCTGCCTAGGGCCCCAAAACAGTCTCGCCAGAAAAAGAACAAGGGTTCAACGGGTGGCGGGTCAAGTACATCATCTAGGTCCAAAGGCCATGACCATTCAAATCAAAATTTCCCTTACTCGGATCCTGGACCGGGCACGGGCTGAAGAAGAACACGAGTGTTCATTGAATTCGGTTTTGGAGGAGGGAAGGTATGTGATGACATACCCAGAGGAATTGGTGATTTGTATATTATAGAGGTTTGAATGTAATTCTTTTATGGGAAGGTGTAACTCGTTAAGGTTATGACATTACTCATTTAGTTATTTGTCTTCAAATCTGTCTCTAGAGTGGCTCAGTTCAAGAGGTTTGCCTAATATCAAAGTGATTCTTGATATATTGTCCAATTTCATATTACATACTTAGCTGAGAGTATGAGATACGAGACACATGATTATTGCCAGCTATTCACCTGACAATACAGTATTCAAGTTCACTGCAAACTTTGGTGTACGTCTCCCATAATATACGTAGAACGATATATGAGTCTGTCTATTACACTCTTTCATGGTACCTAAGAAGCTTAAAAGAAATTCTATGAATGTATGCTATTCAAGTCTTGTCCAAACTTTGTTAAAGAAACTTTATAGGAACTAAAAACATTTTAATGTGTTCCCGCGTCCTTGACACGAAAGAATCTACTCATACATAACGCAAGTACCAAGTCCCTGCAGGATAGAGCCATTACTAACGGTTCTTTCTCTGACCATGCTTTGTTACTTGTGTAGCACTTTTTATTTAATGACATTATATGAGTCATATTTTTCTCCTGCGAGGAAAATGATACACACACATATATGCCATGCATAGGGTCCCTTCACATTAATGGTATGCCCAGCCTGCTAAAAATTTACCAACCTGGTCTGTGCTTATTTGAGTTCAATTGCTTCATTAGAGAGTGTGGCCTCCAAATGCTTTGGAGCCGGTACTTTTTGAGTTGAAACATTTTTGGTATATAACCTTATCTGTTGCTACTGCTGCTGAAGATGATGATAAGAAACTAGCCTGATTGCCGCAGTTCTAGAGACTACCCAATGTACCTTTGTACCTTTTTTCTCCAGCATGTCAATTTAAGTCAACAGTGAAGATAAGACACTGTACTAAAGAGGAAACATCTCTTGTTTTTGGAATTACAGGATTTTCCATTTTTTCGGAACTTAAAAAAAAAACATATGGATCACTGGCATGAAAAAGGATATTGCCACATTATTCTAAGCTGTAGAATTTTCATGGCTGTCATTTAAGGATAAAGTAAATTATGTTACTCAAAATGATGCATTATTTCAACTATTTTCATATTTCACCAAAATAAACATTTCGGTAACCATATGCTCGTATTACCTAAGATACAAATATAACTACCACGAGAGGGGGGGGGGGGGGGGGGGGGAATCTAAAAACTGCACATGGAGTACACAGCCAAATATACTCAGCGTGCACTTTGTTCAGCAATTGAGCATGATTACAATATATAGAAGTACACACCACTAATACATTCAAGTTGGGACATGGCAACTAACAAATGGAAGTAGTAGCATCACCTTGCTGTGATATTTAGTATGTTTTCCAGTGGACTCAATGGAAGATGGTTTGGACCTTGGATTCGTTGTTTCACCGGGCACAAGCAAGCAAGGTGGACTCGTGACTGGTTGCAAATAGGAAGTTTGTTCACATGCATTGTGGCTTCCTTTTCCCTAAGGACTGGGTCCTGCGTACAATTGATACATTGGTATTTTTGTCACAAGAAACTCTGTATTAACCATGCATGTAAGATGCAAAAAACGAAATATAGTTGATTCAAAGGCAATTAAAAACATGAACCCAATCTGACATTGACCCCTGGACAAGGATTTTGTCTAAAGTGAAAGACAGAAATATTATAAAACAAATGGATTACTTATTTTTGCAAAACTACTGCAATACAGAGAATGGAGTCCAGCAGATTGCACTCATTTATCTCTAAGGGTATGTTTGGATTCCCAGAGTCTTGGGTAGGAAATGTGACACCATATTTGCATGATTCTTACGTTAGGAACAGACTAAATGGGAATGTTATTCCCAAATTAAGTGAAAATCAGATAACTTCCCTAGACCATGGTAATCTGAGATTCCTAGCTCATTCCATCGAAAAAGAAAATGGGGACTCCAATAAATTTGGAACCTAAATACTGCAATCCACCAACCATAGGATGATTTATAAAATTCGGAGAAAGTGTCTCTTGCTGTTCCTTTATAAGTATCTTTCCCACAAGGAAGGGATGAATGCATGAAATTCTTCAGCAACATAGTGAAATAGTGGAAAAATAAATCCAAAGAATGGCTGATAAAAAAATGTTATTCTCCTGCCAAACTAGAAACCATAGAAATGGAAAGTTATGCCTGAAAAACAGTAACTGATATGAAAAAGAAAAGAACAAGAGAGAAATGAAAGAAGTATTTAATAGATTTCCTCATTTGCATTTGTGACTAAAGGGGCGATATAGCATAAAAACATCACAGCAAAATGATTATCAAGCAATAGAGTATAGCGTACCCCAAGCCCAAAAAAAGTGAATGCTTGTTTTTTTATCCGCACCAAGGTGGATCTCAATCAACTTCCTCAGATCAGCAAGTGTTGCATCCTTTACAACATTCAGAGTTGTGATAAACTTCCCCGGATGCTCCTTTGACACCTCCCATTTCACACACACTTCCACTGCATCACCATTCCGTACTTCCACTGGGCTATAGTTCTCCTTTGATTTCCCTGCTATCTCATCATCAGAGTCTTGTATTTTGCTCATCTGTGGCTTATATGATACCAACTCATTTAAAGATTTTTTCACAGTAGAATCTTCTCCAATTGTTCTCACAGGAGATGAGTGAGGACCAAAGTTATCAAACCTCTTTTCCGTGGGGAATGGGGTCCCGTTGTGCTGAGGAAACTGTCTATAATTCCCACAAAGTGTGAATATATTTTGAATTCTGTTTCGCCTAGAAGAAGATGTTTCCTTAGCATTTTCAGGTTCAAGTTTCTGAGGAGATGGTGTAAAAGACCCTGAAGTGAAATTGAGTCTTTGACTTGAGTCATTAAACCATCTAGAATAAACTGTTTTCTCCACTATTACCTCTTTTTGTACTTCGTCATTACCTAATTTCTCCTTCTTGCCCCCTTGTTCTTCTACTTCTTCAGCTTCCTCAAATACAGTGCTCAAAGATAATTTGTTGGCAAATAATGGTGCAGACGCATCATGTACTTCCCTATTCATATTTGCAGAGTCCCAAAGGGGTAGGTTAGAGTTGTTGCATATTTTATGACCACCACCCTCAGAATGTATCACATCATGGACAAAGGGCTCTTTTTTACCCATGCCCAAATCCATCGATCTATCCAAATCCATTGATTTCTCCATCCCCGGATCGTCATCCGAATAAATCTCCAATAGCCTTTTTGCAAGACTACTTCCATCCAATAAGCTAGCCCATTATGTTTACCATTTCTGTCTTAACTGAATTTCCTCGAAACGGCGCCTTAGCATTTCAACTTCCCGTTGCTGTTGAAGTATCCTTTCTTCCATCTTCCTCCTTTCAAACTCCACAATATCATTTGCCATTTTTTCACATTCTTGTATTTTCTTCTCCAATTCCCGTTGAAGTATCTGGGTTTGCTCACTCACCTTCAAGTTGATCTCCTCTTCACTTGTCCCCGATGCAAGTTTAGCCCTTAGGGCACAAATTTCTTCTTCTTTCTTCATCCTTTGTTGACTTCATTACGCTCTTTTTCTCTCAGCTTGTTTTCCATTTGGAGCTTGAAAATAAACTGGTCCATGGCTGCAATCCTAGATCCTAGAATAACTGCCGATGAAGAATCTTCAGTGCCATTCTTGTCCTTGAGTGGTGTATGAGGACCACGAACAATACATTTTGCTTTTGCTCCGTAGTCCAAAGTAGATATTGTCTTGTGCATCTCCTTGGGGTCTGGGCTAGCGCACAATATCATCAAAATCTTTGACTTATTGTCCTCAAAAGAATCGTAAAAACAAAATGAAAATGAGGATATTAGACATCAACATCGATATACCAAAAAAAATCATGCGAGTCACGGCGAAAATTAATAGGGCTGTAACTTACCTGCAAAAGCATAGTTAACTTGCTGTCTCTGAATGGAACATGAGCGTCGCCATTAGCAATGGACTCAACCACCCTCTTCAGTGCTATATTTCCTTGGTTGATCTTCGCTGTCTGCAATTTCGAGGATTTCAAATTGAGTTTTATGTGTAGGAGATATACACAAATAGAATCAGCCAAAAAAAATTCCGAAGTAATATTTGTAAAAGACTACCTGCATTCTTGCCTCTAATCCATTCTGACCAGCTTGTTCAATGTTTTCAGAACCTGCCATGTCAACAAGCACAAGCCGACCGCCTACTGTTGGGACATCAAGAATTATCTGTAGAGGATTAGAGAGAAGTGTGAGTTCAGGAAAACAGGACTCCAGAAAAACAAAAACAAAAAGGAAAGGAAAAGAAAAGAAACAAGGTATGTGGTCCTAGAGGAAATTTTTTGAATAATTCAAACCATGCAGTGGCTTCGAGAGCTTCTCGCATTGCATAATTCGCTCGGAACGATCCTCCGCTTCTCAACTTTCTGGATCTCTTTTGATATCTTTGCAGCTTCATTTCCACATATAAAAGTTGCATTCTTTGCCCTCTTTCCCATTACTTCCAGTCTTACCTGCAAACTCAGCATTGATATATGAAGTTAATGATAAAGAGCTGAGTATATACCACAACATTGTACACAGACATAATAAACAGTGCACATGGAATTAATATGGCTTCTGTATCGAATATGAGGCTTTTCATCTGAATATCAATGGCCAACACTCTACACTTCATGTTAAGTGGCATCACATCTAGAGCAGCAGCCTCTAGCAATTAGCAGGAAACAGAACTCCGAGTTCAGTTGTAGGTCAAACCCATAAGGAAGAATAACTAGGCCCGCCAACTCTTTTTTCTCCTCAATGTCAACGAATAAATTTTTCGGAAATTCCGAAATCATAGGCAGTAGAAGTTTTTCTTCTACTTCATTTTATAGGCGATTCGGGGAAATGGACACTTGAACTTGAGTCGCTCAATGGTGGATGGAGATTCGCACAAAATTCGACTCACAATCCCCATTTTCTTCAGGAGAGAAGGAGATTAGGTTGAGTACAATCTAAGGGTTAGCTAATGCAACCTAAACATCATAAAAAAAATAGTCAAAAACTTCATCATTTTCCCCTCAATAGCTAAAAGTTCATGATATTTCTCAGTTCATACTATTTCAATGTCACCGCTTCAAAGTGTACTCGTTATGCTTGATAAAACAGGATCTAGCAAATCCACTATAACTTAGCATCTGAAAGACAACCCTTCTGTTCTTTCATCGAAACAAAGGCTGAGCTCCAGGAAAATCCGAAAATAAAAATGCACACAGTCAAATTGATCATGTAAACAACTTAATAGTATTATTGTTACTGACATTAGCAAACACATTAAAACCGGAACAAAAGAATTAGCTTACTATAAATTCATCAACTTTTCAATCAAAAGAGTATCATTCACCTTAGAAGCACTGGCCTTGGACCACCCAAGACTCAGCCCACCTCCATTACTTGTCGACAACAGATCATATATCTCTTCATTGTATATCTCCAAAACAGTGACTTAACAAAATGCCCAACTCCAACATCACAATCACTGCCTCCAATCTCTTCATCTCCTTCACCCAGTATGTCCTTCAGAGACCTATACACAATCCCCTGCTGCTTACCACACCCAAACATGGTGTGGCTCTTGCCCGACCCAGTTGTCCCGTAAATCATTACAGTGCACTTAGCCCCCAATTTTACACCCTTTATCCTGGATTCCACAAATTTCTTGTAAAATCCATCAATATCTTCCTCTTCTGACATTGAAACTCCATCGAGACTAAACTCCCGGTACCCACTCTCTGTTTTCACACGGAGAGATTGGCGATCCTGGTTGATCTGCAATGCCGATATGGGTTTGTCTTTACGGTCTGAGTAGTCGCGGATACGGCCTATCACTTCCACTGGGTGCTCTGATGTAAGGGTATCTTTGACTGTGGAGTTTGGGTTCATTGAGGGTTTTGCTGCGGCATAATTAAGTCGGTGTCTGGTTTGGGCTTAGGGGGTCTTTGAATAGGTGAACTGGTTTTGGTTAGATTTTGATGGTGTATGGGGGTTTGACTTAGCCGAAGGTGCAGGCACCATTGAAAGAAAACCAAGATAAAGTCTTTCGATTTCCTGAATCTATCTTCTGGATTTTCGAAATTAAGACAATGTGAAAAATCTTGTTTTCCCCAGAAAACTAAAGATTGAATTCCAGAATGTTCTAATCAGAGAGAGAGAGAGAGAGAGAGAGAGAGAGAGAGTCAATTGAAAGCTGAGCTGAGGAGAGAGAAGCTAAGTTTGGGAGCGGTTATGGTTTGAGTAAGTTCACAGAAAAGCTAAGAATGGGAGGACGAGAGAAACAATTCTGCGTATGGATAGAAACACAGAAAGATGGAAATGAAACAGGGGCACTGAGGGTGCACTTGGTCCCCAAGTAAAAGGTTTACATCCTCCCTAAATTATATCCAAAACTTTTAACAGATTTTTAAATTACCAATTCAAAATTTATTTTAATTCAGTTACCAATACTCATTTAAGATCCGTTAAAAGAAAGATTAAATTGTTAATTTAAGTGCAATTTTAATCCATAAGGAAAAAAAAAGATTCAATATGTTTTTTTTTTCATCGGTAAGCTTTAGTATGTTTTACACATCCACAGCTCCCTCAGGACTGACCGGTGACTGTATCCATCTAGTTTTCTGACTATTTGACATTCACCAATCAATGCTGCTCACATAGACTAATATTGATTTTAAGGTTGAATTGTTCATTATAAAGTTCAATTAAATTTCTTTACATACATTAAATTGTTTGTGGATCATTGTTTAAAAAACTCAAAAAAAAACTCAGAAAAAATATCGCTACTATCTTGAAAAATCAATCTTCTTTCTAGAGTTCGTCGTAGCTCTATTTGGCTTAGTTTATTGAAATTAATTATTTTTTTATCTTTATTAAAAAAATATTGTAGTTATTATTTTTTTATTAATTTTTTGTTAATTATTGGCTCGTCTCTACAAAATAAATTTAAAAAGTATAAAATTATTTTTGTCTTTTCTGAACTTTTTGTAGTGTTGGGACATAATTTTATACTTTTTTAAAATCTCTTGTCAAGACAAATACACAACCATAAAAAATTTGACACAAAATAAAAAAATTGTAAAAAAAATCAAATAAGAACAAAAAAAAAAAAAGAACAATCGAATAGTTGTTTGTATATTATCCTAAGCGTTAGAATCATTAACGTATAAGAGTTACCACAAAAAAAAAAAAACATTACACTTTGTAACAGATTTATCAGATCTCAACGGCTAAGTCATCGTCAAATTACCCAATCTTTTTTATCAGAACAGACCAATTAGAATTCTACTTAATTTTTCTAACCCTTCATTTTTCTAACCCCCCCCCCCCCCCCCCCCCCCCCAGAATCGGAGAAGAGAAGGAAAGGGAGAAGGAGATACAATACAACCATAGTATTACCGTAGAATCTTTCAATTGATCAAGCACCATAGATCCTAAGCTATATGGTGCCCTTCTATGGTCCCCC
>JABCMJ010023455.1:0-17678 GCA_014822125.1 Arbutus unedo | reverse complement strand
CCTGATCTGATGATTTTCAAATCTGACACGATGGATCTAAGGCCTGACCCGATGATTTTTCACCCCTTTTTCACTTCCCACTTCACCTCAAACATATCTTATCACTCAATCTACATCATACACTTCAATACAAATCAATTAATGACCTTTGGACCACATAAATTAATGAACATTTTCGTGCCCCTACAACATGAGGAGGTTATAATTCACTAAATCTACTTGAAAATTAAATTTGTTTTTTTGCCCAAGAGCAGGAATAATGTATGTGAATGAACTCAATTACTCGTCACGAATGTAAAAACGTTGTGTTACAAAGTACAAATATAATGAATAAACCATTTTAGAAAAGTTGTTACCATGACAATAATTTACGAATGTATAACATCACCTCCCAAGTCAGCAAATATGTAGCAACAACTTCTGAATTTGTGTAAATTAAATAATTTCGCCATTCTGTTGTGTTTCATAACAATTTTTTATTCATATAATATTGTAGGTGTATATGGTTTTAAACGCGACTAAGTCAATAGTTCAGATAATTTTTTGCCAATAAATATGCTTTTTACTTTCTTTTTATCTCAATTTGTAATGAATATCAATTATGCTCTACGTCTTTACGGAGTCTTTTTTTTTTTATCAAGTTGTCATTTTAGATTAAAATCACTCATTCAGTATACACATCTACAATACCATTAGCAATACAAAAAATTAGAAAAATATTGTAGAACATGGAGATCTTCAATTATAGTACAAAAAAATCATTGTTTAACTTGTAATTTTTTTCTCAAGTCCGTGTTTTTTAACATTTTAATTTTTTTTGTCCTTTTTTTTCTATTCTAGCTGTGTTACGACTATAGATGTCACTTATCTCTGATATATGAGTGACAATTGGCAGACAACTTATTCAACAACCTTAATGCCCCTACTTAGGTTACAAGCTCCCGCTATTTAGCTTGGCAATAGTGAGATTACTACGTGTCATTTATATAGACAATAAAGACAGAATATTATACCGATGTGGGAGAAAAATAAATACATATAATGGATATTATGTATCATTTGTTGCTGTCTGTTGATTAACTTTTATTTCTTGCACTAACGTAGTTTAATTGACAAATACATGCTATGTACTCCACAATTTGCAAGTCAGTAAGACAAAGAATAAAAAGGAGATTATTGCTTTGCTTTCAAGTTAGGATGATTTCTACAGATGAAATTAAGTGGTTTGTAAGGGAAAGAACCTGAAAATAATTTCAGAAAATTTTTATCAGAATCGTGAATGAGTAGTGCAACCAAATTGAATCTAATCATTAATGAAAAAAATTGAACAACAAATCCTGTAATTTTCGAACAAAGAAAAAGAACCTAGAGTTAGATGGAATATAATATTCATATGCTCCAACTTAAGCGGAAACAAAATAAAGCGAAAAGTCGCAAGGCATATTTCTTTGGATTTTTGTTTCATCACCTCGAGTCTTCATTGTCTTGCCTCTACCATTTTGCAACTGTCTAAAAAAAATATGTACCATTGTTCTGCGCATTGTCCAAAATCAATAAAAATAGCACAACATGAAAAACAATTCTCATGATTTTTAAATCTATCGTCACTAGACACACAAGTGTATCTAAAAAACAGTTTCTTAACTTTTATATGTCTTATTTACTGTTATTAGATTTAACTACATGAGGACGTTATAATTCACTAAATCCACTTGAACATTAAATTTGCTTTTTTGCCTTAGAGCAGAAATGATGTATGTGAATGAACTCAATTAGTAGTCACGAAGGTAACAAGGTTGTGTTACAAAGTACGAATATAATGAATCAACTATTTCGGAAAAGTTGTTACCAAGACAATAAATTACGGATGTAGAACATCACCACCCAAGTTAGCAAATATATAGCAACAACTTCTGAATTTGTGTAAATTAAATAATTTTGCCATTGTGTTGTGTTTCATAACGATTTTTTCTTCATATAATATTGTAGGTGTATATGATTTTAAACGCGACTAGGCCAACAGTTCACATAATTTTGTGTCAATAAATACGCTTTTTACTTTCTTTTTATGTCAATTTGTAATGAATATCAATTATGCTCTTTGTCTTTACGGAGTCTTTTTTTTTTGTCAAGTTGTGGTTTTAGATTAAAATCATTCATTCAGTATACACAACTACAATAGCTTTGACAATAAAAAAATTAGAAAAATACTGTAGAACCTAGAGATCTTCAATTATAGTACAAAAAAATGGTTGTTTAAGTTGTATTTTTTTTTTCGAGTCCGTGTTTTTTAACTTTTTAATTTTTTTGTCCTTTGTTTTTACTCTAGCTGTGTTACGACTATAGATGTCACTTATCTCTGATATATGAGTGACAATTGGCAGACAACTTATTCAACCACCTTAATGCCCCTACTTAGGTTACAAGCTCCCGGTACTTAGCTTGGCAATAGTGAGATTACTACGTGTCATTTATAGAGACAATAATGACAGAATATTATACCATTGTGGGAGAAAAATAAACACGTATAATGGATATTATGTATTATTTGTTGCCGCATTTGATTAACTTTTATTTCTTGCACTAACGTAGTTTAATTGACAAATACATGTTGTATACTCCACAATTTGTGAGTCGGTAAGACAAAGAATAGAAAAGAGATTATTGCTTTGCTTTGAAGTTAGTATGATTTCTACAGATGAAATTAAGTTGTTTCTAAGGGAAACAACCTAAAAACAATTTCAAAATTTTTTTATCAGATCCGTGATTGAGTAGTGCAACCCAAATTGAATTGAATATTTAGTGAAAAAATTGAACAACAAATCCTATAATTCTTGAACAAAGAAGAAGAACCTAGAGTTAGATGGAATATACAATATTCGTATGGTTCAACTGAAGAGGAAACAAAATAAAGCGAAAAGTCGCGATGCATATTTCATGGGATTTTTGTTTCATCAACTCGAGTCTTCATTGTCTTGCCTCTATCATTTTGCAACAGTCTCAAAAAAAATATAAACCATGGTTCTACGCATTGTCCAAAATCAATAAAAATAGCACAAGATGAATAACAATTCTCATGACCTTTAAATCTATCGTCACTAGACACACAAGTGTACCGAAAAAAAGGTTTCTTAACTTTAGGTATGACTTATTTACTGTTATCAAATTTAACTACATGAGGAGGTTATAATTCACTAAATCCACAAGAAAATTAAATTTCTTTTTTTGCCTTAGAGAAGGAATTATGAATGCGTATGAACTCAATTAGTCGTCACGAAGGTAACAAGGTTGTGTTACAAAGTAAACATATAATGAATCAACTATTTCTGAAAAGTTGTTACCAAGACCATAATTTACGAATGTAGAACATCACCTCCCAAGTTAGCAAATATATAGCAACAACTTCTGAATTTTTGTAAATTAAATAATTTTGCCATTGTGTTGTGTTTCATAATGATTTTTTCTTGATATAATATTGTAGGTGTATATGGTTTTAAACGCGACTAAGTCAATAGTTCACATAGTTTTGTGCCAATAAATAGGCTTTTTACTCTCCTTTTATCTCAATTTGTAATGAATATCAATTATGCTCTATGTCTTTACGGAGTCTTTTTCTTGGTCCAGTTGTGATTTTCGATTAAATTCATTCATTCAGTATACACATCTACAATAGCATTAACAAGACAAAAAATTAGAAAAATACTGCAGAACCTAGAGATCTTCAATTATAGTACAAAAAATCATTGTTTAACTTGTAATTTTTTTTTTCGAGTCCGTGATTTTTAACTTTTTAATTTTTTTGTCCACTTTTTTTTTTTTTACACTAGCTGTGTTGCGACTATAGATGTCACTTATCTATGATATAAGAGTGACAATTGACAGACAACTTATTCAACCACCTTAATGCCCCTACTTAGGTTACAAGCTCCTGCTACTTAGCTTGGCAATAGTGAGATTACTACGTGTTATTTACAAACACAATAATGACAGAATGTTATACCGATGTGAGAGAAAAATAAATAGGTATAATGGATATTATGTATCATTTGTTGCTGCCTATTGATTGACTTTTATTTCTTGCACTAACGTAGTTTAACTGACAAATACATGCTATGTACTCCACAACTTGCAAGTCAGTAAGACAAAGAACAGAAAGGAGATTATTGCTTTGCTTTAAAGGTAGGATGATTTCTACAGAAGAAACTAAGTGGTTTGTAAGGGAAAGAACCTAAAAATAATTTCAGAATTTTTTTTATCAGAATCGTGAATTAATGAGTTGTGCAACCCAAATTGAATTTAATATTTAATGAAAAAAATTGAACAATAAATCCTATAATTTTGGAAAAAAGAAAGAGAACCTAGAGTTAGATGGAATATATAATATTCATATGGTTCAACTTAAGAGGAAACAAAATAAAGCGAAAAGTCGCGACGCATATTTCTTTGGATTTTAGTTCCATCAACTCGAGTCTTAATGGTCTTGCCACTACCATTTAACAACTGTCTCAAAACAATATAAACCATTGTTCTACGCATTGTCCAAAATCAATAAAAATAGCACAAGATGAATAACAATTCTCATGACTTTTAAATCTGTCGTCACTAGACACACAATTGTATCTAAAAAATGGTTTCTTAACTTTATCTATGACTTATTTACTATTTTCAGATTTAACTACATGAGGAGGTTATAATTTACTAATTCCACTTGAAAATTAAATTTGTTTTTGTTGCCTTAGAGCAGGAATGATGTATGTGAAAGAACTCAATTAGTCGTCACGAAGGTGACAAGGTTGTGTTACAAAGTAAAAATAAAATGAATCAACCATTTCTGAAAAGTTGTTACCAAGACAATAATTTACGGATGTAGAACATCACCAGCAAATATATAGCGACAACTTCTGAATTTGTGTAAATTAAATAATTTTGCCATTGTTTTGTGTTTCATAAAGATTTTTTCTTGATATAATATTGTAGGTGTATATGGCTTTAAACACGACTAAGTCAATAGTTCACATAATTTTGTGCCAATAAATAGGCTTTTTACTTTCTTTTTATCTCAATTTGTAATGAATATCAATTACGCTCTTTGTCTTTAGGGAGTCTTTTTTTTTGTCAAGTTGTGATTTTAGATTAAAATCATTCATTCAGTATACACATGTACAATAGCATTAACAGTACAAAAAATTAGAAAAATACTGTAGAACCTTGAGATCTTCAATTATAGTACAAAAAAGTGGTTGTTTAAGTTTTATTTTTTTTTCGAGTTCGTGTTTTCTAACTTTTTAATTTTTTTGCCCTTTTTGTTTTTACTCGAGCTGTGTTACGACTATAGATGTCACTTATCTCTGATATATGAGTGACAATTGGTAGACAACTTATTCAACAACCTTAATGCCCGTGCTTAGCTTACAAGCTCCCGCTACTTAGCTCGGCAATAGTGAGATTACTATGTGTCATTTATAGGCACAATAATGACAGAATATTATACCATTGTGGGAGAAAAATAAATACGTATATATTTTGTATCATTTGTAGCCGCCTATTGATTAACTTTTATTTCTTGCACTAACGTAGTTTAATTGACAAATACATGCTATATACTCCACAATTTGCAAGTCAGTAAGACAAAGAATAGAAAAGAGATTATTGCTTTGGTTTCAAGTTAGGATGATTTCTACAGATGAAATTAAGTGGTTTGTAAGAGAAAGAACCCAAAACTAATTTCAAATATTTTGTATCAGAATCGTGAATGAGTAGTGCAACCCAAGTTGAATTTAACAGTTAATTAAATAAATTAAACAACAAATTGTATAATTTTGGAACAAAGAAAACGTACCTAGAGTTAGATGGAATATATAATATTCATATTGTTCAACCTAAGAGGAAACAAAATAAAGCAAAAAGTCGCGACGCATATTTCTTTGGATTTTTGTTTCATCAACTCGAGTCTGGATTTTCTTTCCACTACCATTTTACAACTGTCTCAAAAAAAATATAAACCATTGTTCTACACATTGCCCAAAATCATTAAAAATAGCACAAGATGAATAAAAATTCTCGAGACTTTTAAATTTATCGTCACTAGACACACAAGTGTATCTAAAAAATGGTTTCTTAATTTTATGTATGAGCTATTTAGTGTTATCAGATTTAACTACACGAGGAGGTTATAATTCACTAAATCCAATTGAAATTAAATTTGTTTTTTTGCCTTAGAGCAGCAATGATGTATGTCAATTAACTCAATTAGTCGTCACGAAGGTAACAAGGTCGTGTTGCAAAGTACAAATATAATGAATCATCTATTTTTGGAAAGTTGTTACCTAGACAATAATTTACGAATGTAGAACATCACCTCCCAAGTTAGCAAATATGTAGCAACAACTTCTGAATTTGTGTAAATTAAATAATTTTGCCATTGTTTTGTGTTTCATAACGATTTTTTCTTGATATAATATTGTAGGTGTATATGGTTTTAAACGCGACTAAGTCAATAGTTCACATAATTTTGTGCCAATGAGTAGGCTTTTTACTTTCTTTTTATCTCAATTTGTAATGAATCTCAATTATGCTCTTTGTCTTTACGGAGTCTTTTTTTGGTCAAGTTGTGATTTTACATTAAAATCATTCATTCAGTATACACATCTACAATAGCATTAACAAGACAAAAAATTAGAAAAATACTGCAGAACCTAGAGATCTTCAACAATAGTACAAAAAAGTGGTTGTTTAAGTTGTAATATTTTTTTTTCGAGTCCCTGATTTTTAACTTTTTAATTTTTGTGCCCTTTTTTTTATTTTACTCTAGTTGTGCTACGACTATAGATGTCACTTATCTCTGATAAATGAGTGACAATTGCAGACAACTTATTCAACCATCTTAATGCACTTGCATAGGTTACAAGCTCCCGCTACTTAGCTCAGCAATAGTGAGATTACTACGTGTCATTTATAGGCACAATAATGACAGAATATTATACTGATGTGGGAGAAAAATAAATACATATAATGGATATTATGTATCATTTGTTGCTGCCTATTGATTAACTTTTATTTCTTGCACTAACGTACTTTAATTGACAAACACACGCTATGTACTCCACAATTTCCAAGTCAGTAAGACAAAGAATAGAAAGGAGATTATTGCTTTGCTTTAAAGATAGGATGTATTCTACAGATGAAATTAAGTGGTTTGTAAGGGAAAGAACCTAAAAATAATTTCAAAAATTTTTTATCAGAATGGTGAATGAGTTGTGCAACCCAAATTGAATTTAAGAGTTAATGAAAAAAATTGAACAACAAATCCTCTAATTTTTGAACAAAGAAAAAGAACCAAGAGTTAGATGGAATATATAATATTCATATGGTTCAACTTAAGAGGAAATAAAATAAAGCGAAAAGTCGCGACGCATATTTTTTTGGATTTTAGTTTCATCAACTCGAGTCTTCATGGTCTTGCGTCTACCATTTAACACTGTCTCAAAAAAAATATAAACCATTGTTCTACGCATTGTCCAAAATCATTATAAATAGCACAACATGAATAACAATTTTCATTACTTTTAAATTTATCACCACTAGACACACAAGCGTATCTAAAAAATGGTTTCTTAACTTTATCTATGACTTATTTACTATTATCAGATTTAACTACATGAGGAGGTTATAAGTCACTAAATCCTATTGAAATTAAATTTGTTTTTTTGCCTTCGAGCAGGAATGATGTATGTGAATGAACTCAATTAGTCTTCACGAAGGTAACAAGGTTGTGTTACAAAGTACAAATATAATGAATCAACTATTTCTCAAACGTTGTTACCAAGACAATAATTTACGAATGTATAGCATCACCTCCCAAGTTACAAATATATAGCAACAACTTCTGAATTTGTGTAAATTAAATAATTTTGCCATTGTGTTGTGTTTCATAATGATTTTTTCTTGATACAATATTATAGGTGTATATGGTTTTAAACGCGACTAAGTCGATAGTTCACATAATTTTGTGCCAATAAATAGGCTTTGTACTTTCTTTTTATCTCAATTTGTAATGAATATAAGTTATGCTCATTGTCTTTACGGAGTCTTTTTCTTGGTCAAGTTGTGATTTTAGATTAAAATCATTCATTCAGTATACACATCTACAATAGTATTAAATAGACAAAAAATTAGAAAAATTCTGTAGAACCTAGAGATCTTCAATTATAGTACAAAAAAAGTGGTTGTTTAAGTTGTAATTTTTTTTTCGAGTCTGTGATTTTTAACTTTTAATTTTTTTGTCCATTTTTTTTTTACTCTAGTTGTGTTACGACTATAGATGTCACTTATCTCTGATATATGAGTGACAATTGGCAGACAACTTATTCAACCACCTTAATGCCCCTACTGAGGTTACAAGCTCCCACAACTTAGCTCGGCAATAGTGAGATTACTACGTGTCATATACAAACACAATAATGACAGAATATTATACCGATGTGGGAGAAAAATAAATAGGTATAATGGATATTATGTATCATTTGTTGCTGCCCATTGATTAACTTTTATTTCTTGCACTAACGTAGTTTAATTGACAAATACATGCTATGTACTCCACAATTTGCAAGTCAGTAAAACAAAGAATAGAAAGGAGATTGTTGCTTTGCTTTAAAGCTAGAATGATTTCTACAGATGAAATTAAGTAGTTTGTAAGGGAAAGAACCTAAAAATAATTTCAAAATTTTTTTATCAGAATCCTTAATGAGTTGTGCAACCCAAATTGAATTTAATAGTTAATGAAAAAAATTGAACAAAAAATCCTATAATTTTTTAACAAAGAAAAAGAACCTAGAGTTAGATGGAATATATAATATTCATACGGTTCAGCTTAAGAGGAAACAAAATAAAGCGAAAAGTTGCGACGCATATTTCTTTGGATTTTAGTTTCATCAACTCGAGTCTTAATGGTCTTGCCATTACCATTTAACAAGTATCTCAAAAAAAATATAAACCATTGTTCTACGCATTGCCCAAAATCAATAAAAATAGCACAAGATGAATAACAGTTCTCGTGACTTTTAAATCTATCATCACTAGACACACAAGTGTATCTAAAAAATGGTTTCTTAACTTTATGTATGACTTATTTATTGTTATCAGATTTCACTTCATGAGGAGGTTATAATTCACTAAATCCACTTGAGAATTAAATTAGTTTTTGTTGCCTTAGAGCAGGAATGATGTATGTGAATGAACTCAATTAGTCATCACGAAGGTAACAAGGTTGTGTTACAAAGTTCAAATATAATGAATTAACTATTTCCGAAAAGTTGTTACCAAGACAATAATTTACGGATGTAGAACATCACCAACCAAGTTAGCAAATATATAGCGACAACTTCTGAATTTGTGTAAATTAAATAATTTTGCCATTGCTTTGTGTTTCATAACGATTTTTTCTTGATATAATATTGTAAGTGTATATGGTTTTAAAAGCGACTAAGTCAATAGTTCACATAATTTTGTGCCAATAAATAGGCTTTTTACTTTCTTTTTATCTCAATTTGTAATGAATATCAATTACGCTCTTTGTCTTTAGGGAGTCTTTTTTTTTGGTCAAGTTGTGATTTTAGATTAAAATCATTCATTCAGTATACACATGTACAATAGCATTAACAGTACAAAAAATTAGAAAAATACTGTAGAACCAAGAGATCTTCAATTATAGTACAAAAAAGTGGTTGTTTAAGTTGTAATATTTTTTTTTCGAGTCCGTGTTTTTTAACTTTTTAATTTTTTTGCCCTTTTTTTCTTTTTTACTCTAGCTGTGTTACGACTATAGATGTCAGTTATCTCTAATATATGAGTGACAATTGGCAGACAACTTATTCAACCACCTTAATGCCCCTGCTTAGGTTACAAGCTCCCCCTACTTAGCTCGGCAATAGTGAGATTACTACGTGTCATTTATAGCACAATAATGACAGAATATTATACCATTGTGGCAGAAAAATAAATACGTATAATGGATATTATGTATCATTTGTTCCTGCCTATTGATTAACTTTTATTTCTTACACTAATGTAGTTTAATTGACAAATACATGCTATGTACTCCACCATTTGCAAGTCAGTAAGACAAAGAATAGAAAAGAGATTATTGCTTTGCTTTCAAGTTAGGATGATTTCTACATATGAAATTAAGTGGTTTGTAAGGGAAAGAACCTATAAATAATTTCAGATATTTTCTATCAGAATTGTGAATGAGTAGTGCCACCCAAATTGAATTTAATAGTTAATTAAATAAATTGAACAACAAATCGTATAATTTTTTAACAAAGAAAAAGAACCAAGAGTTGGATGGAATATATAATATTCATATGGTTCAAATTAAGAGGAAACAAAATAAAGCGAAAAGTCACGACACATATTTCTTTGGATTTTTGTTTCATCAACTTGAGTCTTCATTTTCTTTCCTCTACCATTTTACAACTATCTCAAAAAAAATATAAACCATTGTTCTACGCATTGTCCAAAATCATTAAAAATAGCACAAGATGAATAAAAATTCTCATGACTTTTAAATCTATCGTCACTAGACACACAAGTGTATCTAAAAAATGGTTTCTTAATTTTATGTATGACTTATTTACTGTTATCAGATTTAACTACATGAGGAGGTTATAATTCACTAAATCCAATTGAAATTAAATTAGTTTTTTTGCCTTAGAGCAGGAATGATGTATGTGAATGAACTCAATTAGTCGTCAGGAAGGTAACAAGGTTGTGTTACAAAGTACAAATATAATGAGTCAACCATTTCTCAAAAGTTGTTACCAAGACAATAATTTACAAATGTAGAACATCACCTCCCAAGTTAGCAAATATATAGCAACAACTTCTGAATTTGTGTAAATTAAATAATTTTGCTATTGTGTTGTGTTTCATAACGATTTTTTCTTGATATAATATTGTAGGTGTATATGGTTTTAAAAGCGACTAAGTCAATAGTTCACATAATTTTGTGCCAATAAATATGCTTTTTACTTTTTTTTTATCTAAATTTGTAATGAATATCAATTATGCTCTTTGTCTTTAGGGAGTCTTTTTTTTTTGGTCAAGTTGTGATTTTAGATTAAAATCATTCATCCAATATACACATCTACAATTGCATTAACAAGACAAAAAATTAGAAAAATACTGTAGAACCTAGAAATCTTCAATAATAGTACAAAAAAGTGGTTGTTTAAGTTGTAATATTTGTTTTTCGAGTCCGTGTTTTTTAACTTTTTAATTTTTTTGTCCTTTTTCCTTTAACTCTAGCTGTGTTACGACTATATATGTCACTTATCTCTGATATATGAGTGACAAATCGTGGATAACTTATTCAACCACCTTAATGCCCCTGCTTAGGTTACAAGCTCGTGCTACTTAGCTCGGCAATAGTGAGATTACTACGTGTCATTTATAGGCACAATAATGACAGAATATTATACCGATGTGGGAGGAAAATAAATAGGTATAATGGATATTATATATCATTTGTTCCTGCCTATTGATTAACTTTTATTTCTTGCACTAACGTAGTTTAATTGACAAATACATGCTATGTACTCCACAATTTGCAAGTCAGTAAGACAAAGAATAGAAAGGAGATTATTGCTTTGCTTTAAAGTTAGGATGATTTCTACAGATGAAATTAAGTGGTTTGTAATGGAAAGAACCTAAGAATAATTTTAGAAATTTTTATCAGAATCGTGAATGAGTAGTGCAACCCAAATTGAATTTAATAGTTAATGAAAAAAATTAAACAATAATTCCTGTAATTTTTGAAAAAAAGAAAAAGAACCTAGAGTGAGATGTAATATATAATATTGATATGGTTCAACTTAACGGGAAATAAATTAAAGTGAAATATCATGATGCATCTGTCGTAGGAGTTTTGTTTCATCAACTCGAGTCTTCGTTGTTTTGCGCGTACAATCTTACAATTGTCTGAAAAAAATAAAAACCATTGTTCTACGCATTGTCCAAAATCAATGAAAATAACACAAGATGAATAACAATTCTCATGACTTTTAAATCTATCATCACTAGACACATCGGCATATCTAAAAAAAGGTTTCTTGACTTTGGTATGAATTATCAAATTCTTTTCTGTTATTAGATTTAACAGCTTGCGTAGGTTATAATTCACTAAATTTGTTTGAAAAATAAATTTTTTTTTTTTGCCTTAGAGCAGGAATGATGTATGCGAATGAACTCAATTAGTCATCAAGAAGGTAACCAGGATGTGTTACAGAGTACGAAAATAATAAATCAACTTTTTCTGAAAAGTTGTTACCAAGACAATAATTTACGAATGTAGATCATCACCTCCCAAGTTAGCAAATATATAGCAACAACTTCTAAATTTGTGTACGGTGAATAATTTTGTTATTGTGTGTTGTTTCATAACATTTTTTCTTGATATAATATTGTACGTCTATATCGTTTCAAATGCGACTAAGTCAATAGTTCATATAGTTTTTTATGTAAGGGACCGAAAAGTTTTTGTTTTTATTTTGGCGTTTGAAATGTTTTACGGTGATTAAAATTGATTATGATACAATTTTGACAAGATTGGATGATGAAAAAGATGAATGATGATGATGAGGTAAAGAGTAAAGAAGGGGGGTGACTGGTCAAGAGGTTAAGACAGGGCGCGGGTGACTGGTCAAGCAAAAATAAAAATTTAAAAAAAAATTTGGTCAGCAGCTATGGGTGATCGGTCACAGGATTTTCATGGGATTTCCATGACTGGGATTTCCGTGATCGGTCACGCGAGTTAACAACGTGATTTTTAAAGGGATAAATCAAAATTTTTTGAAACATAATATCAAAGCCCCAAATCTGATTTCTTCCCCTTCTTTCTCTAAAAACCCTTATCTTCACTCACTCTCCACCCAAATACATGATCTAACCTCAAGATCATCCAAATTCCTTCAAGATTCTCTGTCACGCCCTCAATTTTAAACATAATAAAATTATACATTTACTATTTATAAAGACTCATAATCTCATCAAAATTCCCAAAAAGGTCCATTGCAATGAATTACAAAAGAGGTCGCTTCGACCAATGATCATTGTCTCCAAAATCAAAAATGGAGTTAAGTAGTTTGCATAATTTGAATTGAAATAAATAAAGTACGAGTTACAATACATCTTTTCAAAAACAAAATATAAAAGATGTTGAGTAACTCCTCCAATGCAGCTTTCAAAAATATACATGTCAATCCATACATGCCAAACACCCCATGCTATGATCACTCCAAGGTTGTAACTGAAAAGAAAGAATGGTTGAGCTCGACAGCCCAATAGGAAAGTCTACATATGTATTACATGCATATGACATGATATGATAAGCCATGCGAATATCAATATCTATACAAAAGAGAGGAAGTACGCGAAAACAGTAATGAGTCAAGAAATGTGCATAAACAACCCACAATATGTCATAGTTTCTCAATTCATCGATTGCAATTCCATGAGTCACGTGTATCGTCAATCTGTTATCGTTATGTGTCAAAGTATCATTCCTAGTATTTTTCCGAATGGGACCAGTACATATCAGCCTAGCATCCCCGAAAGATTCTAGTTCAAAATCATTCCTAGCACTCCCGAAGAAATTCTAGTTCAAAATCATTCCTCGCACTCCCGAAAGAATTTTAGTTCAAAATCATTCCTGGCAGTTCTTAAGGAATTCCAGTTCCCGAAGGAGTCTAGTACAGTGTCACGTATGTCACGTGTCTCACAATGTTCGTGTCGTATCATGAAGATGTGCACAAGAGTCATAAAGTTCATCATTTTCATCTAACAAGATCAATATCCATGTATGTCATGTGATTCATTTCCTTTGTTCTTAGTGATGGCATAATATAATGCTTAACATAATCTAAAATAATAAATAGAAAGTCAACATTTTGTGTCCAAGAAAAATATGTTTTAGAGTTCATGGAGTTCCAATTCAAGTAGAAAAATACACCGAAACAACTGTTGAACTATGACAAAACCATTGTAAAGTTTCAAGTTTCATGGAACCGGGGTGCCCAAAAATAAGGCACCGGTGCTTAGTCCAAAATCTGAGAGTTAGGAATAAAGGAAAAAGGGAGGCACTGGTGCATCAAAAATCAAGGCACCGGTGCCATGCACCAAAATTAAGATATAGAGAGCAATTGGCACCAGTGCTACCAAAAACAAGGCACCAGTGCCACCAAAAACAAGGCACCAGTGCCTAAGGCACCAGTGCCTCAGGCACGAACAAGAGCATTTTTCAATAGATTTCGACTATGAACTTAGGGCTTCTCAACTCAACTTCAAGGCATCAAATGGCAACCAAATTAAGTTCTATACACGTAATAAGTGTGAGAAATCCCTACCTCAACTTCGGATTCAAGAATCAAAACTCTAACTTCAAGCCCTAGCTTCCAAATGTTGTAAAATGTCAAATACACCTTCTCCAAGCAAATGGTTGCAAACCACCATTGGATATCAACCAAGGGTGAGGAAAATGCGTAGGATCTTGAAGGAATTAAAGTTTGGAGCAAGCTTCGGATGGAGAATTTTGGGAGAGAGCTCAACCGTAGGAGAGAAGGAGATGAGATGGGTTTGTATTTAGACAAAATGGGATTGTCTGATACAAACCAAATTCAATACCCAAAAACTACACTTACACCCCTCAAGTATGTCACATGCTACCACAAGCCCCCAAAGTTATCACATTATATCACATTGACCTCAAATCATGTTATTACACCAATTTTACATTCCTCGCATTAATTATGCTCATTAACCTGTATATTAATATTAAAGTTCAAATTTTTCTGGGTATTTACATCCTCCTCTCCTTAGAGGAATTTCGTCCTCGAAATTATATACACATATCAATACAAGTCATGCATCAACAATGCCAAAGCAAAATACAATAATCACGACTCAACAAGTCTATGAAATTAGCTAAGCGTATTAACATGCTATATGCATTGACAATGCCAAATCAAAATATCACAAGATAATGACTATCAAGTCCACAATGATCAAGTTTCAACAAGTTACACAATTAAGTCGTAAATAGATTAGGGTATTTCTCCCTAATTTCATCTTCTCATTCCCAAGTGGACTCTTGCTTGCCTTGGTTGCTCCACAACACTCGCACTAACGGTATCGTCTTGCCTCGTAATACTTGCTCTCGTGAATCAAGAACACATATCAGTTCCTCCCCATAAGAAGCATTGGCTTCTAACTCAAGTTCGGATCACTGAAGCACGTGCGACAGATCTGGCTCATACTTTCTCAACATCGAAACGTGAAAAATATCGTGTACACCTGACAATCTTGGCGGCAAGGCCAAACGGTACGCAACTTCTCTAATCTTCTGAATAACATCAAACGGCCTAATATATCGCGGTGAAAGCTTACCCTTCCGCCCAAAATGTGACAAACCCTGTCGCGGTAATACTTTCAAAAACACATGGTCTCCCACCTCGAATGACAAAGGGCAACGATGATGATCAGCATAATTCTTCTATCTACTCTGTGCGGTAAGCAACCTCTAGCGGATCACCTTAATCTGTTTGGTTGTCTCCTCTTGTGCTGCCAAAAGTCGTTGGCGAATTGTTCTCATACTCTTGGTGGTCTCCCCAATCAAGTCTGGTCCAACTAAAATTGTCTCTCCCAATTCGGTCCAACACACCGGTGATCTACATGGTCTCCCATACAAGGCCTCGTAAGGTGCCATCTCGATACTGGATTGATAACTATTGTTGCATGCAAACTCGACAAGTGACAAATGATCCTCTCAACCACCATGAAAATTCAAAACACAAGCCCGAAGTATGTCTTCCAGAATTTGAATTGTCTATTCGGATTGCTCATTTATCTGAGGGTGATATGCGGTGCTAAACAATAAGTTCGTGCCAAGGCTGCTTGCAAACTCTACCAAAGATGAGTGGTAAACCGCGGATCTCTATCTGACACAATGGATACGGGAATCCCATGAAGACGAATGATCTCGCGAATATACAAACGACTAAGCTTCTCTACTAAATCGGTCACCTGAATAGGTAAGAAATGACAGTCTTCGTCAAACGATCAATAATCACCCAAATGACATCATGTCCCCTCGGCGATTTCGGTAGACCCAAAACAAAGTCCATAGTAATATTCTCCCATTTCCACTCAGCTACAAGTAAAGGTTGCAACTCCCCAACGGGTCATTGATGTTCGGCCTGCACTTGCTAACTTGTAAGACACCTTGCCACAAAATTTACCACAACCTGTTTTATTCTGAGCCACCAAAACTATCTACACAGGTCAAGGTACATCCTTGTTCCCCCTGGATGAATGGCCAATGGAGAGTGATGAAACTCCCGTAAAATATCTTTCCGGCATGAAATAAGTACAAATAGCTTCCCTCGATAATGTAAACTTCGGTCGGCATGAATCATCCATCCGTCTCGCACATTGCCACTGAAGAACTTCTTGTGTAACTCATTCATTTCCTCATCGTGCTGTTGGAGGTCACCCACTCGAGTCGATAAAGTTGAATGCATTGTCAAATTGCATACACTCATTCCTTCCCGAACTTCCTCAAAACACATTGCATAAGGTCCTAAATCTTGAATCATCTTCCACTCATGGATTGCCAAACTCACTAGATGCGTCGGTTTCTTACTCAAAGCATTCGCCACTACGTTGTCCTTCCCCAGATGATATTGCAACTCAAAGTCATAATCTTCAATGTGGTCCATCCAACGGCGTTGTAGCAAATTTAGCTCTTTTTGCGAGAACAAGTACTTCAAGCTCTTGTGGTCAAAAATATCTCAAACTTCTCACCGTACAAGTAGTGTCGCCAGATCTTCAAGGCAAAAACAATGGCTGCAAGCTCCAAGTCGTGCGTCGACTAATCTCTTTTGTGAACCTTCAACTGTCACGATCCATACGCTACCACTCGTCCTGTCTACATCAAAATGCATCCAAGTCCTTCTCTTGAGGCATCACAATAAACTGAGTAACCAACTCCCCTTTCCGGAATGATCAAAACAATTGCGCCAGTCAAACGCTTCTTCAACTCCTCAAAAGCAACCTCGCAAGTGTCATCCCATACGAAATGTGTCCCTTTGCATGTCAAACGCGTCATCGGAGCAGCCAAACGAGAAAAGTCAAGGACAAAATGACAATAGTACTCGGCTAATCCCAAGAAACTACGAATATCAAAAACACTCTTCGGTTGTGGCTAACTCATAATAGATTTCACCTTTTCCGGATCAACAGACACACCATTCTACGACACAACGTGCCCCAAAAACTTCACGTCGGATAACCAAAACTTACACTTACTGAGCTTGGCATAAAGACAATACTCCTTCAAAAGCTTTAGTACAATGGCAAGATGAGACTAGTGCTCTTCCTTCGTAGGCGAGTAAATCAGAATGTCGTCAACAAAGACTATCACAAATCGATCAAGGTACTTACAAAAAATACGATTCATGAGGTCCATGAATGTAGCTGGCATGTTCGTCAACCAAAAAGGCATAGCCACGAACTCGTAATGTCCATAACGCGTACGAAAAGCGGTCTTGGCAATGTCTTCCATTTGGGGCTGAATATTGAGTCGGCCCAGCAGATAGAGTTTCTGTGCAAAGGAGACGATTTTCTCT
>JABCMJ010023448.1:0-15182 GCA_014822125.1 Arbutus unedo | reverse complement strand
TAATTATTTGTTCTATAATTTGCATTTACAGATTTTGCAAAATTTGCACACTAAGGTTGATTTTGGTACACTGAAGATAACAATATAATCAGTATCAATACGTATTATATTAATAAAAAAATCGATACTAATGTCGATGCAGACTACGAGTATAACCGGTCTGGTTTGGCACATTTTTTTGAACCGAACCGATTTTTCGGTTTGAAAATTCTATAAACCAAAACCAGACCGATTACACCGGTTTAGTTTCGGTCCGATTTTGTCCGTTTTCGATCCGATTTTGGTTTTTTAGCTTTTGAACAATATTTCGGACAATTTCAATAAAAAATTGAGCAACTAAGATATAGTCATGCAATTTCACATAACAACTACGCATATACTCATGCAATTTCAATAAGCAACATATGAGATATGATCTAACCCAATACAAACACAAGTAAAAAAAACCTAGTAGTCTGGTAGATTATTGGTCTAATTCAATTCAAACACAATTAACAAGCAACATTTGAGTTCCGCTTGTTGGTAATTTGTTAGTCTATTCAATTAGATTTTTTCAAAAAATCAAATTCTAAAACTGAATTTATATGATCTACATATATATATATATATATATATATATTAATATCTTAACCGATCTGGTCCGATTTAGATTTTCAATCCCTTAAATAGTAAATTAGACCGAAAATTCATTTTTTAAAACTTTTAAAATTAAAATCGAACCAAACTAATTTTTGAGCTCTTTAAATCATCGATCCGATCCGATTCTTCGATTTTCAATTTCACCCATAATGCAGACAGTTGGTTCACGAAGTGAGGTGAACTAATTTAGAAAACAAAAATTAAAAACAAAAGATAATAAAATATGGAAAACAATTAAATAAAAAAAAAAGATAATTCGGAAAATATAAAGTAGGCGTAAATGACTCGAGCATGACTTTATAAGCCGCGGTCCGCGTATCCGCTACTCCACGCGAGCGCTAACCCCTCCCCACCGCCATCAGTCTCCATCTTCTTCCCCCGACCCTATACGCTTTGCAATCTTGCCAACCAAATCACTTCATCTCTCTCTCTCTCTCTCTTCAGAGTATTCTCGTCCTTATCCGCCGATACAATTGATGTCTTATTGACTCCGAAGCTGTTTCGATGTCGGTTAGTACTTGCAGTTTTTACTTAATTTTTACGAATAGTTTTCTCTTTATTGCTTCCATTTTATGTCTCGTCGAATCAAATCATATGAATACGATATCGAATAGTTCGACGCGTGTTCCTAAATGAATATATGTTACTCGTGAATTGCGCTCGGTGTCTTTAAACTCGATTTACATGTTTCGTATTAATCTTGCAGATCCGTTTGTTTCTTCAATTTTCCGCAGAGTTTTTTTGTTAGTTCGAATTTTGGGAAGTCCACTCGGTACTCCGGAGTACTCGTTTCTGCTAGTTCTCTTTTAATTTTTTTTTTCTGTTTTTGTCTTGGTGTTGGAAAAAACAAGCCGATATTTATCGAAGTGGGCTTAAAAATGAAATAATTTAGGTGTTTTTCCTTAGTTTTGGTTTGGTATGCATTGGGGATTTCCGAATTGAAAGAATTCTTAGGGTTTTTCAATAATCAAGGAAGTTATTCATCAAATTTGCCAGTAGCAGATAAATTTGTCGTTTCTTGCTGGGTGTGTATCTTTAGATATTAAATGAATTGTACGTTTTCAGTTCAACAACTCTCAAACTTGCAGCCGGCCCGTGTGGACCTGTGGTTTGGGGATTGCGCTGCTGCAATTGACCTGTCTTTTCAAACCAGGGGATCTCTCCCTCCCCTTTGATAGTTACCCTATGATGTTCTTACATTATGCGGGGAAAAAACTATTTAAGTAGTGTGGCTTGTTACTAACCAATGCTATTTATTCAATTACATGCCTATCTGTGTTGTTCTACTGTAGATAGGACATCTTCATGTTCATCGCTTGCATGTGTTAACATTACCGCAAACAGGTATGGAGAAGGCTTTCTTTGTTTGTGCTTTTTTCTACGAGAGAGTATTTTGTTTGCTTTTTTTTTTTTAATTTCAAGTTACGGTAAAGGCTATTGATTGCTGAGCATATGCCTTTTCTCTTATTACTCTCCTAAATCTGGGGTAGTCTCACCCCTTCGGGATGTATAATAGCTTTCCCCAAAATAGTTATATCTCTGTGTGTGTGCGCGCACGTTTGTGTGTGCACATTTATGCGCATGCCACGTGTGTGACATGACAAAGGGGATTCTATCAGCCTATATTTTACTCTCTAATACGAGCATTTCTTGTGCTGTGTCCTTTTTCTGCCCAGCTTAAACAAAATTAAAATACGAGATTTTCCTTCGTTGCCCTTTTCATCGCCATGTATCAGGGGATCCAACTTCCAGTTGTGTTATTGGGTTTGGACATACACCCACACCTTTATCCCAGTTTACTAGATTAGTACAAGTCGATCATGCTTCGTACTCGACAGGAGGGTTGGGGTTGTCTTGTGGTAACTCAACTTTATTTTTTGTTGTTCCAGAGTTTCCTACTCGCAGAGTTATGGATTAGAGGGCCTGTGTAACCCAAAACTTTTACTGTTGAGAATACATGATTTTCTTACTCCTGTTTCGTTGAAATTTCAAAACTTAAATTAAAGTTGGGTCACAACACGAGTTTCCCTTCCACAACACGAGTTTTCCTTGCATGGTATTTTGGAAATAATGTTAACTAAGAATTCACGCGGCCTTTAAATTAATCAAGAGTCCTCTTTCTTGTAGGATTCAAGGTGCATCCTGTGTATATGGAAATTTTTATTTTCACCATTCCTTGGAGAACTTCACTTCAATCATTTGTTTCAGTATTTGTTCGCAATGGTTTGGAATAATGTTTGACTTTTGAGTAACTTTTTTTTGTGTCACGAGTGTTTATCATTGGTTCGGTCATTGAACATGAATGCAACATCAATCAGAATTTGCAGATTATGGTTGACTTAGGGCATTTGGGAAGGTCTTATGTGCAACTGTAATAAATTTCTTTCAGTTATATACACTTCACGTATGGGATTATTCTTCAAAACTGCAACGGACTCTGCAGTCAAACAGAACAACATTGTTTCGCATATTTTGCGTTTCTCTTACCCCGCGTTTTTTGGTGGGTTCTTGTACAGATTAGGACTGTGAAAGTCAGCAATCTCTCCTTAGGCGCAACTGAGCAGGATTTAAAGGAGTTCTTTTCCTTTTCTGGAGAAATTGAATGTGTCGAAATGCATAGGTTAGTTTTTGAGTAATTTTTTCTATTTTTCCTTTGCCGTGTGTATACCAAATTGTATCAACACCAAGGTTCTCACTTGTCATGTATTATCTGATGTCATTTTTATTCCAACTTCAAATTTTTTGCAGTGAGAATGAGCGGTCTCAGACTGCACATGTTACCTTCAAGGATCCTTATGGTGCAGAGACTGCTGTTCTTCTTTCGGTACATTCACTTCTCAAGTTTTTTTCCCTGAATGTTGGTTGGTTTACTAAGTTGTACTAGAAATTCATTTTGTGCAAAAATTTGTTATATGGTTTATCTATGTCAATGAACTAGTTCATTCTTTTCCATCGATTATCCTTTAGCTAGCCAATCTTTAGCCTGGTTTGTGCATTGGAACATTGTATAAGTACATATATGTTGTTTCTGTACAAAGTTTAACTGATGTGATCCTCGGAAGAAAGAAATTCCTGCTTCAAGTTCGTGTATGCCTTTATGGGAAAATTAAAATCTTAACATTCATTTCATGACGTTGTTTTTGACTCTAGGAACTTCTATTTCGGGAGTACCTTTGGATTTCTTAGATTTCAATTCAAATTCTGAATCAGAATTCACTTAGTTCATGTTGACCAAGTTGTTGCTTTGAGTTCAGCACTGAAAGCCGACAGGTCTTCCATATATCATTCCATAATTTATTTGGCCATTGTACATCCATTAAATCTCGCCTCTCTCATACCTCACAAAATTTGGAGGCCAGCACTTACCTCCATTGCATTTGGAGGCCAATAGTTTCTTCACTTGAGTCTCGTGTCAGTATTTGATTATTTACTTGTGAAAATGGCTAGAATTTATTGCTATACCGCTAATGTTTTCTGGCTGACCTTTAGTTATTTGTTGATCAGGTCTTCTTCTTGCTGCTTTAGTTGAAGAACTTCTGTTTTGACCTTTACCTCTAACATCCTTTTGCAGTTTTTTTCCATGAACAATAAACCCATTTGTCTGTTGTTTAGGGAGCAACAATAGTTGATCAGTCTGTTGACATTGCTCTTGAACCTGATTACAAGTTGCCGCCTACTGCTTCAGCAACACCTACCGTATGATTTTAATCCTATGTGGTTTTTTATTTCGTATGACAATGCAAACTGTCTTGCATGACCAAACCGTTCAATTTATGTAGGCAACAGAGAACAAAAATGCTGCCACTTCTGGCTCTGCTATCCAAAAGGCAGAGGACGTCGTCACCGGCATGTTGGCCAAGGGCTTCATATTGGGAAAAGACGCACTCAACAAAGCTAAGACTTTGGACGAGAAGCACCAGTTCACTTCCACTGCGTCCGCCAAAGTTGCTTCTCTGGACCAGAAAATTGGTCTCAGTGAGAAGTTCAGCATGGGAACCGCATTAGTGAACGATAAGGCGAAGGAAGTGGACCAGAAGTTTCAGGTTTCTGAGAAGACCAAGTCTGCTTTAGCCGCTGCTGAGCAGACGGTTAGCACCGCTGGGTCTGCCATAATGAAGAACCGCTACGTGTTAACCGGGGCTTCATGGGTCACCGGTGCTTATAGTAAGGTCACCAAGGCAGCGGAGGAAGTGGGGCAGAAGACAAAGGAGAAAGTGGCGGAGGAAGAACAGGGGAGACATTCGGCGCAGGGTTATTCTCAGATTCATGATTCTTGAATGGTTTAATGGTTTGGTAATCTTGTGTTGATAAAACATATGCTAAGGTAGTTTGAATGTTGGAGTTGTAATGGATTGTCATTTGTGCTTCTGTTATCAGTAAAGATGCATAGGTTTAATGAATTTATTCTGTGTTTGGATGTTGCGTCACATATGATCCGCTTAAATATTGTTTCGATATTCTCATTCATGTCCAAAATTGTGTACAATTGACGAAAGATTATTGTATGGTCTTGGAGTATCGTCACGTGACAATCTAATATACTTTCTCGTTTAGGGGTGAAATTAATTCTGGTTCGATCGGTTTTTTGGCATATAATTACAGAACCGAATGAGTTCTGATTGATTTGGAATGAAATTTTTTTGTACTAATTTTGATCAAATTTATGAAAGAACTGGTATCCGTTCAGGAGGAACGTTTTGATTGGGGTAGGCTGGGTTTTCGGGTTTATCGCAAGTAGGTCTAATTCAATCACAATCCATATTTTTTAGTCCACAACTCATAAATCCCCGCTCACATTTCGCATTTTGAGTCCATACCAATTAAATGACTTGATATGAGTTGCATCTAAAGGGCTTGATATGGGTTATGCGATGGATTATAAATTCGATTCGGTTTTGTCGGTGAAAGAAAAAAATATGAACTCGAAAATGAATCAAAAAATCGAAAATATAATTTCCGATTAAACCGAAATTGATTGACCTTTATTTTAGACCGAGTAAATCACGATTTTTTCATCTAGTTCGATTTTTTCGGTAATATTTTCGCTCTTATTCCCTCCACAAATTCATATAGGTTCTGTTTATATTTGTTCATTGTTTAAATATAAGCAAAAAATAATAAGTTTTTAAGTACTATTTATTTAAAAAATCTACACACACTTCTTAAATTACCATTCTAGATACAAATTTGTCCAAAATTATTTGATACATATGTGGTCCATATTATTTTAGAAAGGTTAACGTATTTCGAATGGTTTCACACATTTCTATGTTTTAAATCTGTGTTTGTATCCTTATTCGCTTACTTATCCATCCAAACTCAATTTGCAAAAAAGCAAAGTAGGAATTTAGCAAATAAGTTCAGCCCAGTAGTTCTTTTAGCAATTAAATTTTGAGCAACCATTAAAATCTAGATTAATCAAAGATTTTGGTCATTCTGTTGTGTAAGCCTCTCTCTCTCTCTCTCTCTCTCTCTCTCTTTCATGAAGAATGCTGCCGCCAAATCCTTAAACCCCATAATAAACCTATGTCCGAAAGACATCGGAGCTGTGGCCAACTGCTACGCAGCCCAGCTCCAGCTATGCTGCCCGCAGAGCCCCACCTCGTATACCCACGCCCGTCGCGTTCACGCACACATGATCACTTCTGGGTTCAGGCCACGTGGTCACATCCTCAACCGTCTGCTCGATGTCTACTGCAAGTCGTTCGATCTCGCCTTTGCTCAACATCTGTTCGACAAAATTCCAGAACCAGACATCGTTGCAAGAACCACAATGATTGCCGCGTATTCCGCTGCTAGTAAGCCAGACATGGCGGGGAAAATATTTAGCAGAACCCCATTGAGTGTTCGGGATACTGTTTTCTATAATGCCATGATCACGGCCCATGCGCATAACGATGATGGTCATGCCGCTATTGAACTCTTTCGCGACATGATGCGGGACAGTTTTCGGCCTGATAATTTCACCTTCACGGGCGTAATGTCTGCTTTGGCACTCATAGCTGATCGAGAAACACATTGCCAGCAGCTACATTGTGCAGTTGTGAAGTCTGGAACCGGGTTGGTCACTTCAGTTGTGAATGCCCTTATATCGGTTTATGTGAAATGTGCCTCTTCCCCATTAGCGTCTTCATCATCATTGATGACTGCAGCTAGGAATCTTTTTGATGAGATGCCCACGAGAGATGAATTAACTTGGACAACAATCATCACGGGTTACGTGAGGAATGGTGATCTTGATACAGCTCGTCAAGTGTTTGAGGGGATGGATGAAAAGTTAGTGGTTGCATGGACTGCTATGATTTCGGGCTACGTGCGCAATAGTCTTGTGCCTGAAGCATTAGAAATGTTTAGAAGGATGAATTTATTAGGAATAAAGCTTGATCAATTTACATATACTAGTGTTCTTAGCGCTTGTGCTAGTGTTGGATTGTTCCTCCACGGAAAGCAAGTGCACGGTTACATTCTACGGAATGAAGAAACACTTTCGGAGGATTTTTCATTGTCTATTAATAATGCGCTGATTACCTTGTATTGGAAATGTGGCAAAGTTGACGAAGCTCACATGATTTTTAATAACATGCGGGTAAGAGACCTTGTTTCATGGAATGCAATTTTATCGACATATGTGAATGTTGGGCGAATTAATGAAGCTAGGTCCTTTTTCCGTGAAATGCCAGAGAGGAACCTTTTGACATGGACAGTTATGATATCGGGACTTGCACAGAATGGGTTTGGGGAAGAAGGTCTGAAGCTGTTTAACCAGATGAAGTTAGAGGGATTAAAGCCATGTGACTATGCATTTGCAGGAGCTATTTCTTCTTGTGCTGTGCTTGCAGCTTTGGAGCATGGACGCCAGCTCCATGCTCAGCTTGTCCGATTAGGGTTTGATTCAAGCCTCTCAGCTGGTAATTCGCTAATAACCATGTATGCTAGATGTGGTGTTGTTGAGGCTGCACACTATTTGTTTCTAACAATGCCTTTCGTGGATTCGGTTTCTTGGAATGCTATGATTGCTGCTTTAGGGCAACACGGACACGGTGCTCGCGCTCTAGAGCTTTTTGAACAGATGTTGAAGGAAGACATAGTACCGGATCGAATAACCTTCCTCACTGTTCTCTCTGCTTGTAGCCATGCGGGTTTAGTTAACCAAGGACGTAGTTATTTCGATGCCATGCAAGGATTATACGGTATATGCCCAGACGAAGATCATTATGCTCGTCTTATTGATTTGTTGTGTCGAGCAGGAAAATTTTCTGAAGCACAAGATGCGATCCAAAGAATGCCTTTTGAGCCAGGTGCACCAATTTGGGAGGCTCTTCTTGGTGGTTGCCGGATTCATGGGAACGTGGATTTGGGGGTCCAGGCAGCAGAACGTCTATTTGAGCTGATGCCACAACATGACGGAACATACATCCTTTTGTCAAACATGTATGCTAATGTGGGTTGGTGGGATGGCGTGGCGAAAGTGAGGAAGTTGATGAGGGACAGAGGGGTGAAGAAGGAGCCCGGTTGCAGTTGGGTTGAGGTTGAAAACAAAGTACATGTTTTCTTGGTGGATGACACAGCACACCCTGAGGTGCAAGCAGTGTACAACTATCTTGAAGAGCTGGGACTGAAGATGAGGAAATTAGGGTATGTTCCTGACACCAAATATGTGTTGCATGATGTGGGGTCCGATCAAAAAGAATATGGTTTATCAGCTCACAGTGAGAAGCTTGCAGTTGTATTTGGTCTCCTGAAGCTTCCACTTGGAGCCACAGTTAGGGTTTTCAAGAACCTGAGGATCTGTGGGGATTGCCATAATGCATTCAAGTTCATGTCAAAGGTGGTGGAAAGAGATATTGTTGTGAGAGATGGAAAGAGGTTTCATCATTTCCGGAACGGTGAATGCTCTTGTGGCAATTACTGGTGAGCAAGGCCTAAATGTGACAACGTCCAAATAATGCAGTGCATGCGCTATGAAAGAACTCTCGAGAAGCGGCTGAGCTTTTGGTAGAAGAGAAAGAAGCTTGAGAAGGAACACCGGCAGTTATAAGCTCATGGAAGGATTTGACTGGTTGCACAATCAGAACCTTCCGTTCTCGTCAATGGATCTCAGTACCCAAATAACTTAAAGGCTTCGCGGGATATCCAGTTTGGCTTCTCATACTCAGAAGAGTCTCTGGTATGCATATAGTTTGCAGGCTGATGAAGCTCATATTCATTGTAGTTTCCTATCAGCACTGTACAAAGGGGGAATCACATCTTCCAGAAACTGAGTATTGCCCCCATTAAAGTTCATGTCGTTATTGAAATGCAAAATTTTTGCTTTGGAAAATCAGATGAATTTTGTTCTGGATCCAAACACGTTAGTGTGGTGGACCAATCTTTGGTGCAGCTACCCCGACACCAATCAACGGCAGACGTCCTGTGGTAATGCCAGATGGAAGTTCTCATTTGAAAGGTAATTGAACTGGTGTCTACAACTTTCATGGTTTATGATGCACACAAGCATGCTAAAAGCAGTCAGTAGAGAAATGATTGACGTGTTAAACTATGGCATGCCCTTTTCATTTCTTCTTTTGTAATCAGCTTATCTGAATAATCGTATTCAACTTTCGTTTTCTTCGATCTTTTGCTTTGGCCAATATTTTGGGAACATGCAGAGTAGTTGGATGTGAATGCTTCACAAAGCAGGTGGATGAGGGCCGAGCCAAAGTAGATTTCTTCTGGTAGTTTTTTGCAGTCGGGGCAGCAAATTCATAGCCTTATCACCGAAATACTCCTTCCATCGGAACCAGATAGAGAGGTCCGGCAGTTGGATCCCAGATCGATCAAACGGGGGCTTGAAATCAAAGTGTTTCACTACCACTTGCCGATAGGAAGGAAAGAAGAGTTGTAGATACTCTTTCGCTTGTCAATGGCATGAGTTGTGAGTATTCTTTCCATCCTTGGTTTTCTTTCTTTGCTAAAATTGCTTTACCACGCCAAGAGAAGCAAAAGAGAACAATGAAACACAAAAGTAGACAGAAGAAACAGTAGCCATCAAAAAGAGTATCAACCTTTGACACCCAAATCACCATATTTGTTCATAAGCAAGCATCATAGGCAACGAAATACGCTTTTGTGGAACTTCAAGCTTCGTGACAGAGAGAGCTTTATAATTATTCCGGCATCTCAAATAATGCCCGTGTAAAACCCAATGCGTCAATCTTATAAGATCGAGCAATGTGTCTGTCTTATTTCGACGCACTCCCTAACCAACGATATTGCATGAATTTTGAACTGCCAAAGAACAACATAATAAAAAAATTTCCACTGCGTTTGGATGGTCAATATCTTGTTGGTAGCATCTGGGTTTGAATCAGTGGTCTGGATTTGGAGAAAATGAACTAATCAACCCGATGAACTCAACAGCAGCAGTAAGAGCATTAATAGCTGCTAAAGAACTTAGGCCGGCTGATGATAGTAGTATCGATGTCGATTTCTCCCCCGCTGCTGCCCCAGCCAAATCCGACACCCCACGAAACACAATGCATGGCACTCCATTTGTTATTGATGTCTGCATAAGATAAAACAACCCAAAACCTCAAGACGTAACCACAAAAAAAAAAAAAAAAAACAAGAGCATCTTAACCTTATATTATATATTAAAGCAAGAACAGGAAATCACTCAATCCCGAATTAAATGCTCTTTTTGGATCTAAAAATGGGCGAGGGAAAGGAAAAGAAACCGGAAAAAATGAAGAAAATCGGAAAACGATGGAGCCATAGTCAGATTTTATGCGGATATTATATGATATCTTTGGATGATATATAATCTGGCAAGGTTATTTTCCTTTCTTTTTACCAACCATTAAAATTGCAGAACTCTCTTCATCCACGGTTGAGACGTTGAATTCGCTGAAGAGAAATTCTCTGTAGGCCGCATTGTCAAGGAATATATCAGCAGTGGAAGCTCTCAATCCATGAACAACTTTCGGTGTTTCAGGCAAGCAATATGTGTCGTTTAAGCATTGTTGCAGCTCCAAATCCTGCACAAATTTCCTCACTTTCTCAAAAGATGACAGACATATTATTTGCATGAAGACTATTCAGTTATCATTTTCTTGGGTAAGAAGTTATTTATCATTACTTTTGATTCACGGTTCCTTGCAAAGGCAAGGTTTCTTTCGTTATTGATCAGTCTATTTCTCGAAACAAACAAAATGAAAACGGAAGTTAAAAAGGGAAATCATAGATCAACTAAGCCCTCTCAGAACTTGCTAACATACCACAAGCTGAGAAGAGAGATTGAACCATTTTGGTTCAACTGGAAGCCAGAAAACCTCTTCCATTGGTTGTCCATTGGAGTAGTATACTTGTTCTGGTGTGAACTTTATTTTTGCTAACAAATTATCTCCCACTGCTGGGATATTGTAGGCCCCAAACTTCAGCTCTGGTAATCCACCTTCCTCTGAGTGAAACTCCTGCACCACAACAATCAATATTGCATCAGTTATTTTTTTTTAAAACTCCGAAAAGATCAAACGATTATATAGGTATATTGTAGTGGGCTGAGTTGACACTGGATTGGGCCATTAACTGGGCAATAGCAACCAAGCCCAATGGCCCAGACCGAAAGGTTGACATGGTTTGCATGGTCTTGCGCACTAAGCACACTTCGTGGGAGTGCGCTATGTGGGTTGGGCTAAAGCAATAACCGATTCGGATGACCCAGTCAACATGGTTACACCCATATTTTACATTATATTTCTCCAGGTGGCTTGGTCCTAACACATGGTGTCCGACCTGATGTTTGGTGCGTTATGCATGACGTCAATGGTAGCGACGGTTATTTCTGACGTTATTGGGAGCTACTATGGAGCCAAAGTTAGGTCTGACTATAGAAAAGTCTACAGTTCCATAATTGGAACCAAGAAATTCTCCTAGAATTCAAAATGAAATATCATGATCTCATTTGTATTTGTGCTCTTATAAATCCTAGCGAATCATGACTTTTGATTTTGAATTTGAAAAGAGTTTCTTAGTTCTAATTATGGGAGTATAGCACTCCTCTAAAAGTATGGTACACTTTATCACAAAATTAAAGTGCTTTCGTTAAACTCTTCACCTTCACAAATTGATTTAAGTATCAAATTGTTTTCTAGTTGATATCGGGTTGACGACAGTAACTGATTCTTGCTTTTACAGTTCATAAGAGATCTCAAATAGACTTTCAGATCAAATAACGGGTCAGACAACTCCACACACACAAACACATATCCATATGGAATTGACTTTTCCGTAGCCCACGCACATATTAGATTGCCATCTTGTGATTTCGACGGTTTAAAAGTGTCTTTTAATGATTGAGATTTATTGAAGCTATCTTTCACAAAAGATTTTATTCTTTGTGGAAACATTCTTTAACAAATATGGTCTATTAATTATCGCAATAGACGATCAAGATTGAACTAAAAAAACCCGAATCTATTATGTGTGTATGTATATATATATATATATATATATATGTATATTTACCTTCCATTTCCAAGAGCCAGTGAAAGCAACATAATTGGGGACGCTAACATCACCGAGGGACAACGAGTCATTAGCACTCCCAGCAGTCCCATAGTGGACGATTCCCTGAATATCAAACACATCAAGGAGGAGCTGCACTGTGATGCCTGCATTTAGCTATATTTTGTATCCACCCCCCAAAAAGAAAAAAGGGCATAAGGAGAAATAAATATTTTAATATGTAAATAAGGAAAATGAGAAAAGAAATTATAAATATACCGTTTGCTCCCCAGTCATTACGTAAATTACATCTACACCCCTAATCTTGCCAATGTTGAATCTTCGTCCTGGCCAACCAAAATTCGAACTCAATCATACTTAGCAGAGGTAATGAAAACTTAACAGAAAACAGAGGATATGAAACTTTATTCTTTTTTTGTTAATTTATTTTTAATAAAATCTGAATGCAACGTTATCATTTTCATGAAAATAACACGTGATTAGTAGTGGGTTTGACTACACGTGAAATTGACTCGGGTTCGGTTAGTTTGTAAGCGTAAAAGACTGAACTCAATTAGTTCGGAGTGAAAATTTCGCATACCAATCTTGATTGATTTCATGTATGGACCGATATCGATGGTAGAATCGGCTCGGTCAGAGAATTCGAGATTTTTTGGTTAACCGAATTTGACTTAATAAAAAATAGGCTTAGTTTTGTAAAGATAAACCATAGTTTGAACTACTAGCAATGTAGAGTTCAAATATCTTGTATTGGGGCTAAAATCACCTATTAAGAAATAGCAAAAAAAATTGCAATGGATATTCATAAGCAAAATTAAAAAAATAAGTTGTAATTAGTTCGCTTCGCTTCGCTTCGGTCAGTGCGAATAGAAAATAAGAAAAATTGTAAATTCTAAACCGAAACTAACAGCATGACCGCTATTCCAAACCTATCGAACCGCAATTTTTTTAATTAAGTATTTTTTTGGTCTGTTTAATTTTTTCAGTCATCCTTTCACCTCAAGTGATTCGTATTTTTTATTTTGCATTAAATTTCTGAATTATTAATTTGTTTTGACTAGATAAATTTAAAAAAATAAAAAATATGCTCCAAAATTAAAAGAAAATTAGTGAAAAATGAAAATATAATCTAAAATATATAGAGATTTTTAAATTATTTTTGTTTTTTTAAAAAAATTTAAAAATTTAAAAAGTTAAAATTTTGATTTATTTTTTTAATATTAATCAAGACGAACTAAGAATTCAAAAAGAATTAACACAAAATTAAAAAATACAAGATATTTCAAATAAAAATAATACAAAACCGTGGAGAGATTAAAAAAAAACAACCCAACAGTCAAAACACGTGGAGAGAGAGAGAGAGAGAGAGAGAGAAGAACTAAACAATCAAAAACACGTGGAAAGAGAGAGATTAGGTACCGGCCAAGTCAAGCCAAGACCGGTCGGAGCTTGGAAAAAAGAGACCAGAGTTGACGAGTACAGTCTCTTCAGTAGGATAAGCCATTACCAGACCAATATAAGGCCCTCCTTCCCCGTTTATTCTCTCAACGACGTCGTGTAATGGGTGGCTTGACTTCAGTTGAACCGCAAGCTTCACATTCAAAAACCCCATAATTATTCCCAATATTACTACTATCCCCTTCACCACCGCCATTTCCTAATTTCCCCTGCTTTCACCGTCGTCGGTGACCCGAAAAGTGGGTACTGCTGATAAGATCTACAGTGAGAAGAATGATTGGTGAGGAGGGAGAGTAAGCAATAATACAATTTGAAGCACGTGACTTGTTTTCACCTGATTGGCTCCCCTTATTTGGATGAGTAATGTCAGGAATTAGTGTGTAACCTGTCTGATTTGGTTATTAAATTCCGACCAAATTGATTGTTTCAATTTTGACAAAATAGAAATTGAAAATCAGACTAAAATAGTCCTGTTTGATTTGGTTTTGCTCGACCGGTTAGGTCCAATTTTTAATTTGGGTGGCCCTACCATATATTTCAAAAAATATATAAAAATTGAAGGCAAACTATAAGAGTGCAAAATTATTAGGTGTTCACTGTATAGAACTGTACTAACAATCTACCAATTATGAAAATAATACAGGAATGTTCATATGATATTCAAATAAGTTTTCAATACCAACACTAAGTTTTTCGATAAAAGAAACAAAAATGCTTCAAATGGAAGTTAAAGATTTACAAAGCAGTAAACGATAATTAAAAGTGTAAAAATTTTAGGGTAAATTTTTTATCCGGTTTTGTCTGATTTGGACTGTTTCATCTAGTTTTAAAATCGAAAACCAAAGTGAACAGATTTTAAAAAGTTCAAATCGGACCAGACTGGCCCGGTCTGAGCCAACAAATAGACTGAGTTGTCAATTTGGTTCAGTTTGCCGATCTGATTTGATTTTTTGGTTTATATTTACACCCCTACCATTCTTCACACATTTAAATACATATGTTTTTAGAATCGCTAGATACACGTGAATCCTTTCATAATTTGTGAATTTCATGTACATCAAATGGTTCTGAATACATTTGTGTCCGGATGTATCCAAAATATCTGCATTTATAAACTTTTTTGTATTTAGATACGACTTGAATGTAATTGAGGGAGTGAATCCTCTCGGGATAATACAGTGCACCCTTGCGTTACAACGTTATAGTTCGTCATAATGATGTAATTTTGTTCATATTTCAAATTATTTATAAATGTTTAAACTAATATACATTTAATTGAGTTTTAAATAGGTTTAAAAAGTAATGAATTCTAACCATGAAATTGAGGTCAAAGTAAACAGAAGACTTGTCCAACTGGAGAGGATTAAATCACGTGTGTCGGTGCGTGCAATAGTTTTTTGTTTTTCAAAAAAAATAAAAAATTCAGTGGGCCTGAATTACGTATCATATAATAATCATATTGGTAGTTTTGGTATCAACATCCGACTTTAGCTCAGTTGGTAGAGCGGAGGACTGTAGTTGGCATAAGCTCACAGATAATCCTTAGGTCGCTGGTTCGAATCCGGCAAGTCGGATTTTTT
>JABCMJ010023431.1:0-33072 GCA_014822125.1 Arbutus unedo | reverse complement strand
AATAAAAATAAAAATAAATACTTTAGAAAAAAAATTAACAAAATTGGACTCGGAGTCGGTGTGCTCTCGGATGTCGCGCTTGTATCCTCTGTATGAATTCATGGTTGTGTAGAGAGTATTGAGATTCGAGGAAGGCTCGCTAATTTTCCCGTCTGGGTCTGCACCCGCTCCGACCCGATATATTACACCAAATTACCTAAAGGCCCATAATTGGCCAATATATTAGCCACAATGTATACTATATAACGCAAGCCAACTTCTGAACTTAGGGTTAGCGTTTCCTCTGCTCTGCTGTGTGGCGTGGGCGACTGACTGCCTTCGGATCACTATCCCTCGCCGGAATTCTCTCTCTCTCTCTCTAAACCTCTTCACCAGCGGCAGGAGGCGAATTTTCCCATACAACCCGTTCCCTCCTTCAGGTACTCTCTCTCTTCTCTCTATGTATATACGTATACATATGCATAGATATATCGAGCTTAAATCACAACCCACGAATTCGTATTCCTTCCCTTTTTATTTGGTTCCTTTGTTTCGCTTGGGCTAACATGACCATGATTTTCTGATCCACTATAGGTTTTCGCGTGCTGTTTTCTGAGAGCGAGATAATATTATCTATTTGATCGATAATCATGGCGACTTTTGCTAAACCGGAGAATGCTTTGAAGCGTGCTGAAGGTAATTAAGGAAATTTCTTTTGATGAAATTCATGTCGTTTGGAGATCACGGGTTAACTATCGGTCTTTGTTATGGGAGATTACTGTATCTCTGCAATTCCTGTGATGATAAATGCGTTCTGGCCAGATGTTAGGCAGTGTTTATTTCACTGGAAGGAAGCCGGATGGGATGGTCATCCCCTTGGAATTCCCAGTTGGATGTTTGGGGTCCGGGTCCTGCCATGTTTGGTTCACTGGAATGAGGCTGGAATTGAATTCTCATCCCCTTGGAATGCTCATTCCGATTCTGGATTTGCTAAAAGCCTAAAAAACACTAGAATGGAAATCGTGATCCACTGGCGTCGTGGGAAGCCTAGGAATGACCATTCAATGTTTTTCACAAACTAATATAAGTGAGCTTCATGTGAGGTACCAGATACAGAATGGACTCCTCAAATAGCATCATCATACACCAGATTAGGTGAATGATTATGCCATTAAGAGCTCAAGGATTGCCCAGTTTTATGCCTTTTCAAAATTGTTCTAATTAAACCAAACGACACCTTAGTCTCGGAATTTACAGCCTAATATGTGATCTGAATGCATTCCATGTTTGAACAAGTTATTTGTGTTTTTTACCCATTTCATCCATGCAAGGGCAAATGGGTTGGTTTCATATTTTCTGGCTTGAGATATGCTTTAATTGACAAAGCTTAGAACTTTTTGGCGGTTATGGATCTTGCCTTGTGACAGTATCAAAGAGTTGTTTAGACTTGATTTGCTTGATGTGTTTTTTTTTAGTATTTGGATTGATCGTATCATGTCTGGATGCAGAGTTGATCAATGTTGGGCAGAAGCAAGATGCCTTGCAGGCGCTTCATGATCTTATTACCTCAAAGAGACATAGAGCATGGCAGAAGCCACTTGAAAGAATCATGTTTAAGTATATTGATCTCTGTGTCGACATGAGACGTGGAAGGTATGCTAAAGATGGTCTGATTCAGTATCGTATTGTGTGTCAGCAAGTGAACGTAACTTCCTTGGAGGAGGTAATCAAGCATTTCATGCACCTATCGACTGAGAGAGCAGAGATGGCGCGGAGCCAGGCTCAGGCTCTAGAGGAAGCTCTTGATGTTGATGACCTTGAAGCTGATAAAAGGCCAGAGGATCTAATGCTGAGTTATGTGAGTGGGGAGAAGGGAAAGGAAAGGTCTGATCGTGAGCTTGTGACCCCGTGGTTTAAATTCTTGTGGGAGACATACAGAACTGTTCTGGAAATTTTAAGGAACAACTCAAAATTGGAGGCACTTTATGCGGTAATGTTTGTCATGTGATTTGAATTGTGTAAATCTTTAGTACTGCAGCTATTATCTAGAGTTTCATGTAGTTTAAATTTGTCAGCTTCACAAACAACACACATTTTGGGTGCAGTTTGTTTGGGATGGTTTAACATTCCCTCAAAGATTCATAGAGGTGTTACTTATGAAGCATCCATCTGTGATAGTAAAAGCGAGTCATAAATATTTTGTATGATAGTATCAGTTGGAAACCTCAAATTTTATTTGCAGATGACAGCGCATCGTGCCTTTCAATTCTGCAAGCAATACAAACGGATGACTGAGTTTCGCAGGCTATGTGAAATAATCAGAAATCATCTGGCTAACCTTAACAAATATAGAGATCAGAGGGACCGACCTGATCTATCAGCTCCAGAGAGCTTGCAATTGTACCTTGATACAAGATTTGAGCAGTTAAAGATTGCAACTGAACTTGAACTCTGGCAGGTCCGTATATTTAATTTCACTTTGCATTTTGTGTGGATGTGCATATAAAAACGTCTGAATATTATTGTGTTGTCAATGTTTCCTGCAGGAAGCTTTTCGTTCTGTTGAGGATATACATGGATTGATGTGCATGGTTAAAAAAACCCCAAAGCCGTCCTTGATGGTTGTTTATTATGCAAAGTTAACAGAAATTTTCTGGGTTTCAGGCAGCCATCTTTATCATGCCTACGCATGGTTTAAGCTTTTCTCACTTCAGAAAAGCTTCAACAAGAACTTGAATCAGAAAGATTTGCAATTAATTGCATCATCTGTTGTTTTGGCTGCGCTTTCTGTTTCCCCTTATGACAATACACGCGGGGCATCTCATTTGGAGCTTGAACACGAGAAAGAGCGAAATTTGAGGATGGCTAATCTTATAGGGTTCATTATCGACCCTAAACTCGAGAGTAGAGAAGTGGTAAATATTAGATTGCATGTGATATTATGTTAATCTGTACATATCATTTTAACTTTTTCTAAATCAGATGCCCTTGTTTGTTTTGTGACAGCTTTCGCGATCATCTCTTCTTGCTGAATTGGTAAGCTCAGAACATATTTTCTACCGCATATGACTCTTCAAGTGCTTTGTTTTATCCAAAATATTGTAGTGATATTACAATCGTGTCAACAACCACCCTGAGCAATGTTTTCCGAGATATTAGGAATTTTATTATGCAGATTAATGCTCTTCAAGAGGTTTGATTGTGTGTAGGGCTTCAAGGGAAGCTGATAGCTTGTAGCTTAGGTTGTATATCCTAAGATGAATGCATATCCATAGGCTGCTATGATTCTCTCTTAACTAAGGCTTCAGTATAGGATTTTCTAGTAACTTCCATTAGTGAGACTATTCTAGATGAGCCCATTATCGTAATGTCATCCCTAATAAGATACATCCACCAGAAATTACAGCAAATACAGGAAACAAGCATGGGAGTATCTTTTAGCCTATAACTTATCTATCTTGTACTGAAATATATTGGGGGCTGACTGATTAACAGCAACATATATAGGAATCAAATGGAGTACAAAAGCTGTCACATGAAATGTCAAATGGGCCCCCTTTGAGATGCCGGCTTTGCCTGATTATTGCTCTAGTGTTTTGCGTCGCAACTGCTTTAAGTGCAGATGTAAACAGTTACATCTGATGAATTCAAAGAGAAAATAGACAGAGAAAAAGATGCATTCAAATAATCTTAATTTTAGCTTTCTTTCTTCCAAAAAAGTAGCGCGTTTACAACATAGTGTTTTCTCATGAATGGTAATTGAATCTACTGCTCAATGGTCATTATCGGAATTCCAATATGGATTGGAAACGATCACATGTTGTCAAGCTCTTATATTCCAAAAGGTTTTCCCCTACAAACTGGGCATGGTGCTTTAAGTGCATAACATCTTATCAGTTTGTCACCTTAGAAAGAGCCAGTTTGTGTAGCGAGGATGAAAACATAAGTGGACTGCAACTTATGCTAATTGAGCCAACCAAATCAATGGGCATGCTTATAAACTGGACATTTAGAGTTGGATGTGGCTTGGGTTGACTTGTGAGATTTCAACCTTGAATCTGTGTTGGGTTGAGGGTTGTTCAATGTTCCAGCGTGAATTTAATTTTCTTATGCAATTCTTGGTAAGGAAATCAAATGGTGGTTAACGTTGTTCGTAATGTACATGAAATTTTTTACGCATGTATGATTCTCAGGAAAAGTGGTGTACATATTTGTGTAGATGGGATATTTGTACCATTTGAACTGTTACCTATTGTGGTCATATATTTTGGACAAATATATGATTTTGTGGAGTTTGAGTAATATATGAGCCCCATCCAACCGTATCAAAACCATCCGTTCTTCTGATTGTGATTTGTCTTTGTCATGCTGTTTTGGTTTCTTGTATTCGCAAGTATTTATGATCCATCTTCTTTCCATATTGGAAAGATGAGTGTAAGAATTTGTAATAAATAGCAGCATAGAAATGCACTGAGTTAGAAAGGCTGAATATAGGTTCAAATATGCACGCTTGGTGTGGATGAATAAATAGGCCAAGTCCCACCTAACCTATGTAGGTCTATGAAGCATACGTACTTCTAAAACCTTGTCGTAAACACATAATGTCGCTGGTACGGGTCCTTTGCATGGTACTTTGAAATACGTAATAGGTACGAAAATATATATTCAAGCTAAGTTGATAAGACTTTTTTTAGTGCTTAGCACAATTGGAGAATAAAGATTTTGTACGGTAGATTCTTTAGTGTAATGTCATTAAACTCTGTTTTGTACCTTAAATTTGATAGTGAACTTATTTGGTGCTGGATTCTTGCTCGCTGATGTCATTTTAACTCTTTTTTTAATTTTAAGTGCTGCCGTTAGAAAAATACCTGTTGTCGTCATATTCCAGCCGTACCCACACCCTGCATTATTTTTTAGGTTTTTGCTCTATCAACGTATTTGTATCATAACAGTACCTGTGCACATGCTTCTTACATGTGGGGTTCTGTTTATATCTTAAATTGCGCTTGGGCTAGATTTCAGTCTCACTCAATTTCTCAATTTGACGTTTGACATACTGGCTTTGGTGCATGGCTTGGGTACAAGCTGTCTTCATTGTCGAAAATTAGAAGCTAGCACATGAGCAAGTATGTGGTTTGGCAAGCTCACGTTGTGAGCTGCTGGAGATGATTTTGTGGTTTTCTTCTTAGCAGTCTTGTCCTTGTGTTTATATAGGTCACCAAAGGTGTAATGACCTGTGTAAATCAAGAAGTAAAAGACCTGTACAATCTATTGGAGCATGAGTTTCTTCCTTTAGATCTTGCATCAAAAGTACAACCCTTGTTGACGAAAATATCAAAACTTGGGGGTAAGCTTTCTTCAGCATCTTCTGTACCAGAAGTGCATCTTTCTCAATATATCCCGGCGCTGGAAAAACTTGCCACCCTCAGATTGCTTCAGCAGGTGCGTGCTAGGTTACATTTTGATTACTTTGTCTCTCTTTTATGCATTTCTCAGAATTTATTTCTGTCATGTTTATACTTTTCACCTTTTTTTCTCCAGGTGTCTCATGTGTATCAGACGATGAAAATAGAGAGTTTATCAAATATGATCCCCTTCTTCGATTTTTCCACTGTGGAGAAAATATCTGTGAATGCTGTCAAAAATACTTTCATTGCAATGAAAGTTGACCATATGAAAGGTGTTGTATTATTTGGTAGCTCGGTAAGTTGGTCCTTTCAACCTTTGCTCCCACATTGTTCACTGATTGCCTTTCCAAACAGAAAATTATGACTTGCTGAAGCTATGTATACATTATGAATTTAATTCTGGCTCAAATTGGAAAAGAACTACAGAGTTATGTATCTGTGATGATTTCAATTGTCGATGTTGGCATCCGCTCCTTTTGAGTATCTTGACATTATTGCTGGGTGATTGGATGAGGAAGTAAAGCCTGTATGATAATTTGCTTATGATTGGAAAGTGGTTGTCTAATTGTGAATCGAAATAGCTTTTTTCTAGACCTTGAATGAAATTGGATCGTGGATCATAAAAGATTTGGTCATAAAAGAAATATATATTTATATAACAAAACAAGGGGCTTTTTCAATAAGTATTCACAACAATAAGTATTCTAAGTATTCACAACATGCAATAAGTATTCACTATAAAAATGAGAGCTTTGCCTTAATTCAATAGAAAGTATGTTCTTGAAAATGATTATGTAGCCCAGTAGGTAAGAAACTTGCATGTATGAAAACACCAAGGCTTTGAGACCAGTTGCTATCTAGGAATCAAGGAAACATGAATTATAGGTATAGTTTTGTTAAAATTTGCGTTCATGTAGGAAATTATACGCAATATTATTCCCAACTTGTGTAGTCGTGGTCTAGCAAACTAAAATAATAACGTTTTAAAGATGTTGAGCGCATCTATTTGACTCATGATAATACACTGACAAAACTGGTAATAGATACTTCATTAGAATATGGTATCTTGGCCTTAAACATATCTAGTATTATTGGAATGTTTGAGAAACATGAGGAAAGAGTTCACAACATGCAATAAGTATTCTAATAAACAAATGATCAACACTATTTTGCATGGAAACAGAGTTTTTTGAACTTTACAATCTATGTAGTTATAGCCTTGCACTTTTGAAAATAAAAGTACATGGATTTTCATACTCATTGGATACAATAGTTATATTTTCGTGAATCGAAATTTGAATCAACTGCATATTGAACTATGGGTTCATCACCAATTCTGTCACCTTAATTCGCCTATAGATTGCATCATTTTTGCATGAATCGTCAATCGTATGGTGAATCACGCGATTCTGATCACTATTGTTGTTACCTTTTAAATAATGAGCTTTCAGATATGCACTTTCCTTGTCTTTTTGACAATCTAGACTCAAGTTGTAACCAGTATCCCAGAAGTCATGTTTGGCAGGCCTGACACCTAGGCACAACAATCATATTGGGTTCATTAAACATGGTGAAGCATGGTAATGTAAACATTAGGTTGGGTTCATTTTTACAATATATTGCAAATCCTCGTCAAAAAGTTTAATGGTATGGAATTTATGTCAAAGCATGCTTGCTTGTACTTCTATGTGCTATCAGTGTATATGATGTCCTATTTTCTGTCTTTCCTTGATTATTATCAAATTTTCTATGAGGAGTTCCATCTTGTGTCATATATTGGTTGCAATCCAATGTAAGTTGTGCATTTCATGGTTACATCTCCCCTGTATTTTGCACGTCTAATTTATAGGGAACTCATATTGCTGTCAAAGGTTCATGTTTTATTGAAAGGGATTGTCTGTGATACTTTTGGCTGGACAATTATTTTTTTGATGCGTTGGGGGACTCTGTTCTCCCCTCAAATCTAGGTGATATACTTTCTTTTTGTTTTGCCTGTCTGAGCTGCGGTTTACTTTTACTAATTGCACTGCATCTGATTCCGTAATCTTTCCCTTCACTCTCCATTCGTTTGTTAGTGATGTCTTGTCCTTTTTCTCTCTCAGGGTCTTGAGTCTGACGGAATGCGTGATCACCTGATGGTATTTGCTGAATCTTTAAATAAAGCAAGGGCGATGATATTACCTGCAAAGAAAGAAGCAAAACTAGGTGAAAAGTTGCCTGGTTTAGCCGAGGTTGTTGAAAAGGAACACAAAAGACTTCTTGCTCGGAAATCAATTATTGAGAAACGCAAGGAAGAGCAAGAACGCCAGCTATTGGAGATGGTATATCTTTGTAACTTTTTCACTAGGCGGCCTGCAATTTGAGGGTATACTATGGTTTGAAAAATGTTAATTTGTTTTCTGGTGTATTCTGAAATCATAAAGGAGCGGGAGGAGGAAGCAAAAAGACTAAAACTGCAGAAAATAACTGAAGAGGCTGAACAGAGAAGGCTAGCGTCTGAGTTTGAGCAAAGAAAGAACCAACGAATCCTTAGGGAAATAGAGGAGCGAGAACTTGAAGAAGCACAGGCTTTACTTCAAGAGGCTGATAAGCGTGGTAAAAAGAAGGGAAAGAAGCCACTCATAGAGGGAGTGAGTAAAAAAGTTTGTTTTCACCTTGTCTTTTGTCAGGTTTGAGATTGCCAAAGTTGATTTTTGTATCATTTGTATGGTTACCCAGGAAAAATTGACAAAGCAAAGTTTGATGGAGTTAGCGCTGAGTGAGCAACTTCGTGAGAGGCAGGAGATGGAAAAGAAATTGCAAAAACTTGCTAAGACTATGGATTACTTGGAAAGGGCAAAAAGAGAAGAGGCATCACCTTTGATTGAAGCTGCATTTCAACGTCGTCTAGTGGAAGAACAGGTGCTTCATGAGCATGAACAACAGGTAACGCTTAAAGTGTTTTAGTAACCTTTGTTGACCACATATTTTTACAAGTCATTGCTTGGTAAACTATTTGATGATGTTTCTTGCATTGTTTTGCAACTGCCATTCTGATGTTCAATGATTCTAATATCCAGCTGTAATTTGATGCGTATTAGTTGTCATGTTGTTTCTATTTGTGACTCCTTTTTGTTACTTACCCATGTTTCTTTATGGCTGCTTTCCAGCAAGAGATTGAGCTGAGCAGACTACGCCATGATGGAGACTTGAAGGAGAAAAATAGGCTGTCCAGGACATTGGATTATAAGGTCTGTGTGCTTGAAGTATTTTGTTGACTGTCACACAGTACTTGTTAATGTGGTGTTACTTTTTAGTTTCAGCAGAAACCAAAAAAATACGGATTGAAATTTGGATGAAAACAATATGGATGCAGAATTTGTAGCCAATCGAGATAATAGCAGAACTTGTGGCAGCAAACTTGGTTTCTTACCAAAAAATTTTTTTTTTTTTTTGACATTTCATATAGGACAAAAAGGAAGATTTGACCTTGATGTGTTTGTTGTTTAATAGGACCTCAAAAGTTGTGCACTCTGTATCATTGCTAATTCAGTAGCAGTTTCCAAAAATTTGTCCCAACACTTGTGTGTCGACGGATTTCAAAATTTGTGTAGAAAGATTTTTTTGGGAACCAACTCATCTTCGAGCAAGCACAAAAAAACATTCGAACTCTTAGAAACCATTTTCAATCAAAACTTTCAAATGGCAACCTTAGTCTTTTAAACAAATTCACCAGATCAGGAAGCATCTCTATATCCTGACAAGAAATCTGCCATATGGAGTTTAAGCTGTTGCTGTGCCTGTGCCTATTCATCCTGTACGGCTAACTTAGCACCTTCAATATTGTACTGTACTGGTTCAAGTTTTGTGCAATTGACGTTACAATTACCTATTGTATTTATCAATTTGGGTTCTCTCTCTTTTTTTAATTGCGTGTATCTTAAGTTCATTTGCTATCTGTCTGCACAATTGCATTTCACTATTCTGTAAAACAATAGAATTTTGGACGCCTTTTGACTTGTTTACTTTTCTTTTATTATATTTGTTGGCAGATACAATTCCAAGAAGCGGTCATGAACCGCCGCCAAGCAGAATACGATAGATTGAGAGCTGAGAGAGACGAGAGGCTCAACCAAATCCTTAATCAGCGGCGGCAGGAGAGGGAATACCAGAGGAAGATGTTATTCTATGTGAGGATGGAGGAGGAACGGCTGAGAAAATTGCATGAAGAGGAGGAAGCTCGTAAGCGTGAAGGTACATCCGTGCTGTGACCCATCTCCATTAAGTAGATTATTAAGTTGATGACAGCTATTGGTGACATTGCGCTGTTGTGCTTCCTGCTTGTATGTGTTTAAAGTTTAATATGCCTATTAATTCCTTGTTTCCAAATTGCACATAAAGAATCCCTATGGTACAAACTAACCCATATTTTTCTTAACCAGTGAGTAATTTGCAGCCAACACCGCACACTTTCATAACTAGCCCCCCAGAAAATAGCAAAACTTTTCAAGCAAGTATATGCAGCTTTTCCTAACTAACCACAAAATATAAAGAAAAGTAATACGCACCACAAAAGCACGTGAAAAATGGACCCACGTCGTTTGTAACAAACCAATGAAAAGCATCACTCAACTTTTCTGTGGTACACACCAAAGTTGTCAAATCGTGAATGGAAATGGCCTTTTTATGAACCGTGAATCAAATCAAACTGTGAATCATAACTGTTGGGTCATAATTATAATCTTATTTAAATGCATATAGATATTAAATATTTATTATTAAATAGAAAGCTATCTTGAAAATGATAAAAAAGTGACTTTTAACAACGATTATGTAGCCTAGTAGGTAAGCAACTTGCTTATATGGTAACATACGTCAGTTGGTTCAGGTCTTTGAGGCCTGCTGCGATCTGTGATTTAGATGTTATAAGAATTAAAGAGACCAATTTGTCAAAGGTCATGTTCATGTATGCTAATATGCTATTCTACTCGGTAGTCTTCACAACTGTTCGAACAATTATGATTTAGCATATGCAAATAAAAACATTAGAAAGATGTAGGGTTGGTCTATTGACTCGTGACTGTGAAAATTTCACCAAACTAACAATAAATAAACATTAAAATAAGGTATCTTAGCCTTGACCATATCTAGAATGATTGTCTTCGTGTTCGATAAAAATAAGAAAGTGTGTTAAACATGCTATGAATAAGAGAATATTTTAATTTTACTAATGTTAACAAACTTTGCATAGAAACACAGTTTTTCGAACTTAAAACATTATATGAAGTTACGTTCTTACTTTTTCCAAACAAGAGAAAGGACGTAAAAGTAATTTTATATTCATTGAATGCAATAATTGTTATATTTGCATGAATCGAATGGCAAAGCAAACTGTTAATTGATCGATTTTCTCTGAACCTTGATTCACCCATAGATTGGTGTCGTTTTTCTATAAATCGTGAATCGAACAACCATTAATACATTAAAAAGGTTTCATAACTGACAGCACAAAATTACCACATTGCTATGGTATACGCCATGTGTGCTATAACTTGCTTAGCCAATCACTATTGTTACATGATCTACACATGGTGGTAGAACTTTTTTTTGTGTTTCCTAAATATGTTGTCTTTTTCTTGATTGACAGAGGCTGAAAGGAAAAGGAAAGAAGAAGCTGACCGTAAGGCGAAGCTGGACGAGATTGCTGAGAAGCAGAGACAGAGAGAGAGGGAGCTGGAAGAGAAAGAGAGGATAAGGAGAGAAGCTCTACTTGGACGACCAAGTGAAGGGCTTTCAAGGTCTTCTGACCTTCCTGGTGGATCCCGCCCAATTGAGCCTCCTGTCGCCACTCCTGTCGCCGCTGCCGCTGCACCGACACCAGCACCTGGGAAATATGTGCCTAGGTTCCGGAGAACAGAGACTGCTGTGCAGGCCCCTCCACCTGCAGAACCTGACCGGTGGGCCAGCGGTCGGCAGGATGATCGTATGTCTCAACCGCCACCCACACGTGACAGCTGGCGCAGTGATGACCGTCGACCCTCGATTGGTGGTGCTGGTGGGAGCAGCAGTGGTTCGAGGCCTACATGGTCTTCATCTAGGGTTGCTGCGCGTACAGAACGTTGATTACAAAGATGGTATGCAATTGCCTTGGTTCCGAACATTCCTCAGTCGTTTTCAAATTTTGAGCCTAGAGGGATCCCAAACAACCTACAGTTCCTGTTCTTGATTTGGAGGTTTAGCAACTGTGAAAGTCCTCTCTCTCTGAAATTTTAGTACGGTTAGGTTTTGCACTCCTAAATTTTATTTGGCAACAAACAGCAGAATTCAACTCCTGGCTGAGGTTTATGGGCAACCATCTAGGCTTATTGCGTATCGATTTGTTATTTATTCTATTTGTTTGCTCAAGATGAGTTGCGAGTTTATACTGTTTTGTGGTTTTGAGTATTACTAGATACTGTTCGTCTTTAAGGATTGTGAGATTGCTGTGATAACGTTGCCTTTTGGATACCTCAAAATAAACCATAAGAAGCGTTTGAATGGAGTAGTAGTTTTTTTCCCCCCTCTTGTGGAGTCTTTTCCCATTGAAGAAACACAAAATGGACTCTTTATTTCAGTTTTTTCCAAACAGATGTCAATGGATCTGTGGGCTCGTTAAGCGAGTTGTCAACTGATGTATAGAAAGTTTCTTTATAAAAATCAACTCCATTGGTTACGGATCCAAATTTGTACGCAGTTGTTTGAAGAATCAAGCTTGAAGGGAATTCGTTCACTTGCTTACTGCTGTGAGACGATTTGATTCTTTTGGAGTTTCTTGACACTCAAGGTTTACATAGTGATCAATTCGGATTACATTTTTGGACTCGGGTTGATGCTCAATTAACAGATTCAGTATCCTGTCGTGGCACAACAGAAACCTCGAAATCGGCGCAACAGGCACCTCGGCTGGTTCCCATTACGATGATCTGCTGTGTCTGACTCTATATGGTTTTTTGGATGAATTTGAAATGACAAGAATAAAGTTGTTTGAAATAGTTGGACTTGCCTTGCTGGTTTGACATAGATTCAGCTCACATTTTATGTTGTTTAGGGTTTAATTTTCTTTGTTTACGCTTTCCGTTAGTGTCCCTTTTCGAGCAGCTGGAAAAAGCTACTTCAGGCTGAGATAGTCAAGACACCATTCAGTTCTTTGGATATTTTTTATTTTTTTTTAATAATCAGTTTTGTGGATATGAACTAGGGGTGATTGAGAAAAGAATATGATATCATTTTGAATAATCTTTAGTAACCATAACTCAAAGGTCCCAAAGAAATATTATTAAAAGCATAAGTGTGAATTAATAACATAACTAGAATCGCAACATAAAAGTGAAAAGAAAACATAGGTCAGCCGGTCGGTCAGAATAAAGTCATCCAGATGAAAGGTGGGTCATCTAGATGGTCACCCTTAAGCATTCGGTTGAGCATGGTATCAGGGTTTGAAAAGTCCAAAGTCTATGTTTTTGTATTGACAATATGGTTAAAATAGACATATCATGGTTTAGATATTCATTTGGTCTCATACTGTGTCATTCTGAAAATCTGATTGTTGGAAAAATTACTAAGTATAGAAAAGTAATTTTTGAAATTTTCGAACTAAGTAATGAAAAGTGATGGTAATTGTTCCTTGAATTTTTTCAAGAACATTGGTATACTTGCTCAGCTCAAATGCCTATTGTTATGGTGAGTTTCGGGTCATTATATTGAAAAAAAAAGCGTAATTTTTTACTTTTGTACTAAAATGGGAGGGGAGGGGGAGAGGGGATTTTGAAATGAATGAAATTAAAAAATTCTGCCAATGCCATTGTTTTTAAAAAAATTTTTTTTTTTTTTTGGGGTGGGGGAGGAGGGAAGGGGGGATACTTTCTTACTTTCATTAAATAAATTAAAGTAAAAAAAAATAAATACAAGATTATAAATGTAGTCTTTACGTAATTTTAAGTAATGAAAATAAGGTGGGTATAGAGAAATAGTGAACAGTCAAGGTCAGTTTGCAAATCATCCAAATGGTCAGAAATGGTTCAACTGGTTGGATTAGAGAAATTAAAACATATTTTGGATATAGAGCAGAGGTTTATCCAGATGGTCAGAATAAGTTCAACCGGTTGGACTAGAGATTTCACAAAATAAAATAGATACAAAGAAGCATTTCATCTAGATAGACTAAACAATGGTCAACTGGTTAGACAATCAACTTCTACGAAAATTTACAGAACTTGGTTTAGTTTTCATAGCTTTGTGAAATTTAAATCAATAGTCTATGACACAAATTAAAGTAAGAGAAGCGTTTCATTACCTTGAATGAGTGAAATGGAGACTTGAATTGGAAAAGAAATGGCTTGAATTGGGTTTTCTCTGTTGTAAACTGATTTCTATCTCTCTTACCCTCTTTCAACTTTGAATTTCCACTTGCGATGCCAAAACGAGGGTGATGATGACCATATTTGTAGGAAAATGAAGTGTGAGTTCCTAGGTATGCGCACATGGGGGTTGAGTGTGAAAAAACATTTGACATAGATTGCTATAGGAGAAGAATAATTTTCTTGGCTAATCATTTGTAGAAATCTATGGAATGAGGGTGGGTTTGATTCAAAACAGGAGAGAATGGTGGTTTGAGGAGGAGTGGAGGCCAAGGTGAGATCTTCCACTAGTGAAAGAGAATTTCCCTGCTGTCATCAGCCATGTGATGGAAATACGCAGAAATATTGCAGCATGAGTGAAGAGAACAACATGTGCTAAATATGTTTCTAGGGAAAATTTATCTGATGTGAGTGTCCCTTCTTATGTGAACTAGGTTTTGGGCTTGATGGGTTTGGATCTTGGCCAAAGGGAGAAATGAGTTTGACCACAACATGTGGACTCTTAAGAATGGGGCCAAAAATTAAGTCCAACACAAATACGCACAAATATATATATATATCTATCATAAATCTGTAAGGTCATGCAAGTCCAAATGAAATTATGCATGAAATAATTTAGAATGTGCATGATAATTCCTAAAAATTGAATTTTTTTTCCATCGAATTTAAAAATTAGGGTCTTTACAGAATGTAGCTTGCATGATTGTGACATTTAGGATGCCAAATCTTTCTTTGTTTCGGATTTAGTTTGAGAATCTAATGATGGAAACACTAACAGAAAGTTATCAAATAAAAGGAATGCATGATCTTAGGGGTCACTTCAACATGAGTTATCTTCTTCTCTATCACTCAACCAAGAATAAAGTCACATGTTCTTGGTCGAAAAATACATCTATGAAAACCATTTTCATTTAAGGATGTGTTATAGGATGAGTTTGTTCCTTAGATAAAAAGTCTAAACATGAAGGATATTAACCCAAGCATTGAATGCACCAAAAATACTTTTTGCATACCCAATCAAGGATTTAACATCTCATTTTAGTTTCTAAAGATTGAACATTACTCATCATCTAGCAAGCTTTACAAACCTAAGAGAATATAGCAATATGCCTAGGTCATAAGATTAAGATCATTCCATGACCAAGCCTAAATGCTTAGCCTACCATGCTTGGAATGGAAATTGCAATAAAAAGGAAAACATGAAGAACATGAGCATTAAACTAAGCTAGATACCAAATAGATGTAGAAAAAATGAAGTAGATTCCAACCTTCAAAAGATCTTTAATAGCAAGAGCATAAACTATGAAGAACACTTAAGAAATCTTAGTACAAGTTGTAGAACACTCAATGAAATTACAATGGAAAATCTATCTTTCACTCTCGCTAGCTCTCTAGCAAGACATAGCACAATACTTGATAAAACCTCCGATAAAAACTTGATATGAAAACTAACAATCCAATTCAAAAACTGCTAATAGCCCAAAACTAACTAACTAGATATGAAAATATCTCTACAAAAGCCTATATCAAATCTTGGTTTCCAGAAATCTGTAATCTTCTCCTCCAAGTTTCTTCTACAGTGTGTCACATTGAAGTGACACAAAGCCTTCAATTTGCAGCCAAATTTATCTCCCAATTGGTTGGCACAAGGCTTAAGACAATCCTCCAAAAAATGTGCCCAAAAGGTGATAAAGAAGTCAACAAAAAGGGCTGTTGCACAAGCAAAGGCAACTGGATGAAATGGACAGGGCATCCAGATGAAATAGAAAACTATGTTCTTTTAGTCTCATTTTGTTCTCAAGTCATCTGGATAGTCTTTAGAGCCTCATCTAGATAGTTTTGGCTTTGAACTTCGGGATGGCTTTGGCCTGACTACCGGATGACTTTGACCACTATCTACTTAGGTCTTCTTATGAGAGGGAACTCATTCAGATAGATTGTTGTGGAAGCCGGATGACTTGTGGTTCTGACTCCTTTTTCACTGAGTTTCATCCGGATGACTGTGGAATATCATCTGGATGGTTTGGCCTTCAATGCATATCTTAACACTTGGGTTTCAACCCTTGGCCTATTGGTATTCTCTCGATTCGATGCAATCTTTCTGAGCCGTAATGACTCTCCAGCTTGCTTCCGGGCTTGAGAACTTCATAGGAACACTAGAGAGTCGCGAAGACTTCTCAAAATATTCCGTAAACTTGGTTATCCTCCAATCAAAATGAAAATACCCTTACGTGCAATATCGACTATAACTTGGAATAATTCACACACGCATGTCTATAATGGATACGATGAGCAATTAAATATACAAATAATGCGTGCTCATTTGTTACCAAATTTGGCTTTCTCCGTTTAGGATAGAAGTTTCAATTCTAATAATACCTCCTACCATTGTTAATATGTGAATGTTGGGAATACACATTAGGGTAACCATAGAGTCAAAAATAATTCAGTCGAATGTGACCCTTGACTCCACAATAATGACAAATTATACTTGACCTATTATTCAGGAAAGTTTGTTCCTATTTGCCTTGTATTTGTTTCACATACTAAACATGATTTTCAACAATAACAACTTTCAAAAAAAAAAAAAGTCTCTGTTAATTTGGGGTACGTTACCTTTACATTAGTTTGATGTGAAACATGATGAATGCCGAAATCCAAGACTATTTGATTTTTCACCTTTAGACATCCTGATTTGGATCTTGATGAATTTCTGAAAACAATGGTAGGACGATCCCAATAATGAAAAAGTATACTTTTATCCTTGGATGAAGTCTTGAGGCACGTTAGACATTGGTAGGTTTAAATCTCGATGCTCTAGCTTTATTTTTACAAAACAAAATATTTTTGGGGTTAGCACGCATTTTTGTTCAGCGTGAGTCAGTCTGCACCACGTGGCGCATGTCATCTAGTACCAATGTACGCTAGTCCATATAACATGTCAAATAACTATGACTCGTGTATGGCTCACCATGTTGCGCAATCTGCATTTGCGTGCTGCAATGAACCAGCGCACGCTAGTCCATGAACTGTTGTACCCCATAATATTCTGGGGCTCGCCAATCTAGAGTCAAATCACACTTGCACATTTTCTGGGGATTTTTCGGCCTATAAATAGGATCCCCAAGACAAGAAAAGAGAGGAGAACCATCTTGTTTTGGAGTGGCAAGAGTAGAATCATCTTCTTTTGAGAGGTGAAAAAAAGAGGGCAAATTTTTTTTTGCGGAAGTGAAGAAAAAGTGAGGAATTTGTGAGGAAAAATTTTTCTTCGAGAGAGAATTTTAAAATAAAATGAAGGTTTTCGAGAAGATATTTTGAAATCAAGTAGAAGCATCCAGGTCAAAAAAAGTATAAGAGAACGGGTTGGCACTGAATAAGTAATCCGCTCCTTTACTTATTCATTTCCAATCTTATTCTCGAATACTTGCACGAAAGTTTACAAAGTCAAAACATCAATCAAGATACACTATCTAGTGTTAGCTTGCACTTGTTTTTTAGAGAACAACGAGAAACTCGTATGGTAATCTATACTATTCATGAGCTTCTCGTCGTTCATTTTTTAATTTTGATACGAGTCCACACTCTAGTCTAAGCCAAAGTGGTATGTGTTTCGATGTAGACATATACCACTCTAGGGGTTGATATATACATCATCCTCTTGGTATGTATCGGTCACGTTGTTTTTAGTGTCTCATTATGTGTGCTTTGAATACATAGAAATTGTAACACGGGTGTTACTCTGACTTTGGACTAGCATGTGTTGTCTGTCTTAATTGTATATACTACCTAAACAAAAAAGCAATGTCAATCTAATGCTGTTCGCATTTCTCTTTATCAATAGTAATTCCCGTGTCAGAATATTTTTTAAAACTTTGTTCCATGCATGATGCTTTTTGGGTAATATTTACATGTTACCATACTTATTTCCCTTTAACTGCTCCCTCAACCAACGTAAGTTGTTGACATAGAATATAATCAAAATCCCATAAATTGTTAGTAGAGTCTGATTCACGTATCAGAAGAGTGCTTAACTCCTTCCCACTTCGTAACCTACTCCCAAATCATGTGATCTCTGATTACGACGAATTAGTAGCTTCGGCGCTTGGTTCCTCGAGGACAACCTCAAATTTGGGTTGCGAGTCTAAGAAATGAAATCATCGGTCAAATGCCAAAAATAGACCACATGTGCACAACAGGAAAAACCAAGCGCGTCGGTTGACGATCGGACAAATTCTGATCGAGGAAGCCACAGTGGCAACTTTGCTAGGTACCGCCAAGTGTAAATTCAAAAGAAATTTATGGAATTTTAATTTGTATCTTATGTCAAAAACTAGCATTTAGTGTGCATTATGTTATGGATAAATTTGCAACAAAACCTGAAGGATCCATGCTAGCTCTTTAGCTTTCCATTGGCTAATTTTGGGAAGCTTGCACCCTTTCAATCATGATGAGTCATTAGTACCGCTTGACCGTTACTACATGACAATGGGAGGTTTATCTTGGATGTGGGCCCGAAGGCATCCACGAGGCTCTTGTGGTCCGTAAAGACTTCAAACTTCTCACTGTAGAGGTAGTGACGTCAAATTTTCAGTGTGTGTACCACATTGGCTAGTTCCAGGTCATGTGTTGAATAATTCTATTCGTGTGGCTTCAACTATCTTAACTCATATGCTATAACCTTCCATCAATGCATAAGTACACATCACAATCATTCCTTCGATGCATCGCAGTAGATGATGTATCTTATGTCACGTTCTAGAATGATAAGGATACGGGCATTTGTCAATCTACCTTTCAATTCTTGAAATGACTTCTCACATGGGTTGCTCCAATCAAATTTGATTCCTTTTTGGGTTAATTGAGTCATTGGTTTGGCCAATGCCGAGAAATCCAAAGTGAATAGTCTATAGTAGCCGGCGAGTCTCAAAAAGTTTCAAATCTCGAACACGATTGTCGATCATTTCCAATCCTTGATTATCTTGATCTTGCTATTGTCCGCCAAGATTCCTTTTTTGACACCACGTGGCCTAGGAATTTTACTTCCCTCATCCAAAATTCACAGGTACTAGCCTTGGCATATGGTTGATTATCTCTCAAGGTCTGGAGTACAATCCTTATGTGTTGCTCATGATGTTCCTTTGTCGCTGAGTATATCAATATGTCATCAATGAACACTACGACGAACTGGTCCAACAATAGAGTGAAAATATTGTTCATAAAGCACATGAATAGTGCTCGGGTGTTGCCCAATCCGAAAGTCATAACTATAGACTCGTAGTGGTCATAACAGGTCTGACATGGTTTCTTCTAAATATTTGAGTCTCTAACTCTTAGTTGATGATACTTAGATTGTAGATCAATCTTAAAGAACCAAGTCAATCCTTTGAGTTGATGAACATGTCATCAATCCTTGAAAGTGGATATTTGTTCTTACTCACGACCCAATTGAGTTGTTGATAGTCAATGCATACTCTAAGCATTCATTCCTTCTTCTTGACAAATAGAGCTGATGCTCCCCACGGTGATGTGCTGGGTCGAATGAAACTTTTCTCTAATAGTTCTTGTAGTGTTATTCTGAAGGGTGCCGTAGAAATCAATGTTGTCCCCAGTAGTAGTTCGATAGTGAAGTCAAATTCTCTTGTCAGAGGTAGTCCCAGTAATTCCTATAACGTCTTGATTTCTTGAAACATTAAATAAAATCTTCTAATCTATTTTTATAATTTAAAACAAAATTAAAACATATGTTCCATAAATTATTAAATAGAAAATAAAATATTGTGGTGAAAGTTTGCCGAAGATTTTAAAAATACCCTTGCAGCTTTACGTTGTGTTTTTTAAAATAAGGGGTAATTTAAATTAGAGTCCTATGAGTCCACGCTATGTAGGTTTTTGTCCCATCAAGACTTTCAAGTTATATTTTCATCCTATTTTTATATGGTTTGACATTTTTGTCATTATTTTTTAGTGTTGGTTTACCTTTTTATCATTTTTAAGTGAAAACATATAACCCCCAATTTAGTAGGTTAAAAAACATGACAGTAAATTAAGCTTGAAAGTTGAGAACAAATGTATTAAAACATATTATGTGAATCAAAAAGATATGCACCTTAGTCCAAAAGATACTCACCGGAATCCAAAACATATTCACTGGAATCCCAAAAGATATTCATTGGAATCATATTAAGTAATTGAGATTTTATTGACCCTTGCATTTGTTTATAGAATCCGAATTTATTGTGTTTATCTTCTTAAATCCAATTTGGTATATTAATCATCCTATATCACTAAGGTTTTTTCAATTTCCTGTATTAGTTCACTGGAATATGAAGTTCTTGTTTTCATTCTCCCCCAAACCAATGAGAAAAAAATCTAGGCATATAAAGAAGAAAACCAAGTGTTGCGAATTGGAAGAAGGATTTCATCGTCAAACGTAAAGAATATTTTTCGAAGACAATTTTTATTACGTAGTGAATGCCGTTTGTTCTATTGTTATTCCTCTTTTTAGCATTTGTTTTAGGATGATATTAGTTGAACAATATGACGAAGGATTTTGTAAAAATTTACCATGATCTACGAATTTACCATCGCAAAAGAATAAAAGATTTTACAGCATTTTAAACCGTTGGATAGGCAAATTTACCATTACAATCATATAGGGCAATAAATTACAGTCAACCTTAACAAATTAACCATCTGGTAAGCAAATTTATTATCACATGTAGAAAGATCTGCAATTTACCATCAGATTTATAGAGGATAATAAATTTACCATCGATCCTAACAAATTAACCATCAGGTAAGAAAATTTATCATCACGTGTATAAAAGATATGCAAATTTACCATCACAGTTATGGAGCACAGCAAACCCAGTTTTTGGGGTGTTTGAACTAATATGATAAGTTCAAGATTGTATCCCATTATTTAAGGGGGTATCATCACATGTAGAAAGATCTGCAATTTACCATCAGATTTATAGAGGATAGTAAATTTACCATTGCCCCTAACAAATTAACCATCAAGTAAAAAAATTTATCACTACGTGTAGAAAAAATATGCAAATTTTTATCACAATTATGGAGGGCAGCAAACCCAGTTTTTTGGGTATTGAAACTAATATGTTAAGTTCATGATTGTATCCCATTGTTTAAGGGAGTAAAGTGTTGAAATTGTGCAAAATTAAAAGCTAGGGTAGTTTGAGTATTTTTTAAAAGATAGAACCAAAACATAACTATTAAAAGATGATGGGATAGAAATCTAGTTAACACTAATAGATAGAACTAAAATATAAGTGCCCCTAAAATAATTAACAGAGCCTCTACGGGTATGAAAGCCAGGTGTTGCTAAAGTCTTTTGCCTCAAAGCCCGGGCTCTTCCAGCTCGGGTTGCTTCTCTACCTACACTCCTTTGTCTAGCATGAAATGTCAGGGGCAACAAAATTGCTCCATGAGTAATGAAACTTGGTAGAAATTCATACCCGAAAAACAAACCCAAGATATGGACAATATAGCAGATAAAAGAACGAGTAATTAAAAGTAAACAAAGTAATAAACAATGGAATTAAACACATAGGTTCTTTATAAATTTTGTTTTTACGTTTCTAGGATTTCTCTACCTCAAGAATCCAATCTTACCATTTAGTACTAGCATAAACAATCGGTTGATATTGACCAGTCCTTACCTACCCTAGGTTCGTAGTCTAAGGTTATGTACCCGACTAAATATCGACCCAGCAAGACATAGACCTTCTACCGTCCAGTCAGGTCAATACCAACTTCACCATATCTAGATCTCACGAACGTGGCTTCACTAAGTCCAGTGAAAACGAACTTTAGCCGTTTCTCCTTATCGGCTTAAGGTCGTTCAAGACTGCCTTCACTCCCTCGAAGTTCAAAACTGTCATCACAGACGTCCCCAAAGTCACCTCCAACCGTCTCTTGTTACTCCTAGTTGGGTTCCTTATAAACGAACCAAACATAAGACGACACCCAGATAACAATGACATCGCAGCGACAGGCCATCCAAACCGATTTCAAACATTCTTTCCATTAATGTTAACTGCTTTTTATCTCCACATGAACTCAATTATAATAAATGTCCTGACATCCTCCATTACCATGTCACAAGCGTCATTTGATCCGGTGTCCCTAATGTGTGACTCTAGATTTCCCACAACCAAGTAACGACAATGTTCAAAATTTGGATAGCACTATGGCTATGAACCGAAATAACCAAAATTCCAACATAGCATAATTACACTATAAGAACAACTTCCGTTTAGTATCTCAGCAACACAACAACATTAAATAAACAGCATAACGACGTTATTATAATAGAATACGGCCGGGTTGGTATTCTTGCTCTCACAAAATTTCACAGAAATTCGTAGGCATCATAACGCTTTAAAAGTGTATGCATGTGTGTGTAGTGAGTTTGGATCAAGTTTTTATCATTTGAGCCGAGACTCAGAGTAAAAAAAATTATGCGACTAATCTACAAATTATTCGATCTATGGGTTGAAGGTAAAAATTTCAACCTTAGCATGTGATTCCGACAAAAGAACGGCGGTTAGAATGATGAAATTGGTACTCTGCAATCATGCTTGCTTATTTATAATGGCTAGTGGATATGAATGGCTTAAATATATATTGGAAATTTCAAGGGATGACTTTGCAGTTAGTCATTGGTGAAGATGAATTCATCAGATTCAATAATAATGAATCTTCCAAGGATTTGTATCACGTGGATTCACGAAAGGGGTTTGGAATACCAAGAAATGAAAAAAAACTAAGACAATTATTATTGTTATTGCAGAAAACAAAGAACCATTGAAAATTTGAGGGAGTTGGTGTGAAATCTAAAGGATATTCATGCCTTTGATCTCAAGTTATGGACTTGATAAACCAAAGAAAACATTGAACAGCCAGAGAAGGAATTTGAAAAATTTATCCGGGGCCCCTGACTCCCACACTCGTTTGTGCACTCATGTTATATATCAATCGTTAGTCGTACTTTACTACGGTATTTCAAAAAATGCTAAATAATACTAACGTTGATAAAAATCTATTATTATTAGTATTATTGTTATTTATTTTTTTTAAAATATCGGGTTATTACATTCCTCTAGAAATATGTTGGTATATCCGCATACCACGTGTAGTCCCAACTCTGTCCTGTTTTTCTCATACCATCTGGTTAAGTTGTTATGAAAAATATAACTTTAACTCACTCAATTTGCTTAGACACATTCCTACAGTGATAGTACTGTCGATTCGTAACATCATTAATAATAACAAATACTTTATTGTTATAGAAATCTATCATGACGGTTATTTGTATAATGTGTAAAAAAAATTATTATAAATTATATTTAGAAAAAATTAAACAAAAGTTGAAAAAAGAGGAGATACTTTCTTTTTAAAAATTAAAGTCAATGATAATAAAAAATAATTAATTAATTAATATATATATATATGTATATATATATATATATATATTAAAGAAGTTTTAGACCAAATTTTATTTCTATGTAAGAATATGTATATTTTTTTGTACTTTTATTTTGAAAATCACTTTCTATGTAATTTCTTAAAATATCATGCTTACTTAAATAGATATGTAAATACGTAGCTATATACGTGCATGCGTGTAAATATAGATAATATAAGAAAATATTGGAAATAAAAATATTAGATATGAATTATGTCAAGTTTTTTAATTTAAATTTTAAAAAAATTATTAGGGTAAAATAATATGTATTACTTTAAAATATTGATCACAAACTAGCTTCGGTCCCTTATTGCTCTCTCATGAAAAGTTACATGGATACTATAAAGACTCTAACTAAACAATTTCTTCTCTAATTGCCCTTTTCAAAAATCCTCCTACTCCGTTTCAGGGGTGGGGCAGATCTCTCCAACCGGCCAAAACTCTGTCCGAGTTGCAATTTATATAATAAACAAGGGAGTATTTTTAAAATGTCTATTTTTGTTGTAGATTCTAATAATTGAGATAAAATCTAAAATTTGATCCAATAAATATGATTAAATAAAAAAAATGCTATTTGAGACAAGTTTGAATTCCCCATTACTAAAGAGATAGAAAATTTAAGATAAATTGGTGTATAAAATAGATGAACTAAGACAAAATAATTCATACATGTCTTGGCCTTTGGACTAAGATCAAGTGTAGTATCTATTCTTATTAGTTTAATATTTGATATGATATGCTTAAAAATTTTAATAAAAAAATAGAAACGATTTTTCATATTTAGTAATTTTTTTTTTAAATTTTTGAACTTAACTTTATATTTTTAGATTTTTTCATCGAGACGAATCAATATCACAAAAAATCGATGCAAAAATAACAAATGCAAAAAAAAAAATTAAATAAATACAAAATAAATAATTTAGTTAAGTTAAGACAAATCTAACTTAAAATTTGCTATAAGCTTGACTATAAGTTGAATTTATTTTCATAATTCAAGAAGATAATAATAAGTATATTTTTTTAATAAGTATGACAAGTTTTTATATCTTTATCTTTCTTTGATAGCATTGAATGCACTCAATGTAAGCTAAAACGAGAAGGCAATTCAAATTTGAAGTCAAGAACAAGAAAAGCTCATGCGAATGTTAGACTAAAAAAAACTTCCCTGTTTTCATTGCAAACAACATCAAAAATTAGTTTTACCTAATTTTAGTAATCATATAAAATTATATTATAAATAGTAAGGGAGGAAAAGTAAATAAAAACATGCATAAGAATGATCTCGAAATTGTACTCATACAAATATAATTTTTATTTTACATTCTCAATTTTCCAATTACTAAAATCATGGGATTGACCTTGCTGACTAGAGTTTTCAAGATTTATAATCAGAATATGTTAAAGTGTTTGAATGATATATGTAAGGACCTATATTTTTAAAAATAATAAAAATTTGAACAATTTATTTAAATCTCATATATTTAAAAAATTTCACACATTAAATATTACTTTTATGTTACCCGTGTATATTTTCGTTCGCTTACATATTTTATGTGTTCATCACATATACATATTTATACAATAAAACAAGAGGGTCTTTGAAAAATGTGAACTCATATACTAACATTTTTGCAGCAACATTCAAGGCCTATGATTTTATCTTTCTTCTTTTTTTTTTTTTAATCTTATGGCTTGAATTGAAAAAAAAAAGGGGTAAATGTGTTGCAAGTGCACAATTTTTCATTTTTCTTTGAATCCCACTAAACGAATAATAATATAAGGTAGTGTATAAAAGATATGGACTAAAACTAAGGAAATCATGCATTTTTTCGGTCTTTTGACAAGTGTAAAAATAAATGGATAAAAAATGAAAAAATTACACATTTTTTATCGTTTAAATCAAGATTAATCATACCTACAAACACAATTATAGAAAGAGATAAAGCCAAATAACTCAGATGATAAGAAAACAACAAAATGTAAAGAAAAAAATTCTAGTAGCTAATTAACTCATAAATAAAAATTCAAAGAGCTTAATTTATAGAAACCATTCAGTATCTTGAAAATATATTTACAGAAAGAGGCACAAGTAAAATAAATACCAGGACAATTTCTCCAGAAAAAATTAGAACCGATTCACTTCTCGAATAATAGTATGAAATTATAATTTAATATGAATATGTCTGGTGCCGCGTTTTTATAACCCCCGTTCTTCTTTAACCATATCCTCATTCTTCCAACTATTTCTTCTTTCATTTCGAAAAATAAAACCTCTCTTCTTCACAGGCTACGAATCGCTGGATGGGTTCATTAGCTGCTAGATTCATAAAGTCATTGAGCGTACCCGGTATTCCCAGACAAGCCTCTTCATTCGGTACTCTCTCTGGATATATACACGTATTTGTACATAGGCATAGGGATGTATTTGTCTGTTGTTTGTATAGTGGTTATTTATTCGAATAAACGTGATATCATTGTACTTTTTACTGGCACTTTTTTGGGTTTTGAGCTAAGAATCCTTTTTGTAAGCAGTATTCATTGGTGATGGACATTCTTTGAGGACTTTCATCAGGTAGTTGGTAGGCACTTTATGAATTAACATATTGTCCTCTCCATTTTCAATGTATAAGAAATGGGTTTGTCCTGTGGTGTGAATGTCTGTTGGGTTTGTCAAATCTGATTAGTATTTTGTTCTTCGTGATATTCTGTGTATTTGGTTCATTGCTGAAATATCTTCATGGGATGAGATATAGCTATTGAGTTTGTGATGAAATGCAGTGGTTGGCATGCAAGGGGGCTCCAGTTTGTGCTACTCAACAGTCTCCTTCAGTAAAGAAAATCACAAGGATGGAAAGAACAATAATGAAACTGAAGACGATGATGTTTTCTTGGCTGAAAGGCCAGATTTACAGCCACAAAGCGTGGATCCCAGGAGGGGTGGCCGTTTCCGTGGCGTCCATAAGGTACTTGGCGATATTAGTTCTTAGTTATGAAATGAATTTGCAGATCATTTAGATGTAATTCATGTTTCCGATGGCTCCATTTTACTTATGAAGCATCTGTAGGTAGATAACTAGATGATGTAGAATGGGCTGTCACTTGAAAGGGCTCCGCGACCATAAACGATGGTATATTACTACGGTTCTGAATTTCATGAGAAAATGTTAATCTCTATACTTTCCCCTAATTTCTGATGGATTTCTTCATTTTGTTATTTAGTTCGAGCTGCTGAATTTGTGTTAGAAATAATCTACGACTTCTCTGATGGATTCCTTGAACTCCTTGTGACATGAAAATGTTGTCCCTTCACTGAATTCCATTGTCAAGAATTTCATTCGAAGGAATGGATTTGTTTTCAGATCAATATTTTGCCATAGGAATATAGAAAGAAACACTTCACTGTGGGTTCCATTTTCTCTTAGTGTGCTCAATTATTTTGGTCCAGTTTGTTAGTCCTGATTAGAATGTTGGATTGGACTGTATACCTAAGGGAACTGCATATCTTGCATTTGGTTGGCACTTTAGCGGTCAGGATTAAATACCATTGGATATAATTTCCCACGGCATACAGGATATACCAAACCGCGGGGGTGTGTGGTACTATTAATCACCTTAACTCTTATTTGCCTATAGGGTTGTATATGCCTACTAAAATTTCCTGTCAAACAAATAGGACCTTGTTGTATTGCAGCATGAGGAACTTTATTCAATGGTTGCTCTTCTCTTTTTACAGGCTATAATATGCGGAAAAGTTGGGCAAGCTCCTGTGCAAAAGATCTTGCGAAATGGCCGAACTGTAACCATATTTAGTGTTGGGACAGGGGGCATGTTTGATCAAAGAATAGTTGGTGCAGGGGACTTGCCAAAACCTGCTCAATGGCATCGAATTGCTGTGCATAATGAAAATCTTGGGGCTTATGCAGTTCAACAACTTTTCAAAAAGTAGAATTCCACTTCCTTTTTAGTGTGAATGAAGTTTCCTTATTTAAACACCCTCCCTCCCCTTTTTAACGTCTGGAGTTTTTCTGCAGTTCTCCAGTTTATGTCGAGGGTGACATTGAAACTAGAGTTTACAATGACAGTATTAATGGTGAAGTTAAAAATATTCCAGAGATATGTGTGCGGTTTGATGGTATGTTACTGTGCAATCCATTATTTGTTTTTCTTGTTCCTATAATTATAATGTTAGCTTTCAGAGAGTTTAATTATTGAAAAACTTATTATGTTATGGAGAGTAAGAGGACTTCTTAGTTTCAGTGGTTATTTTGTGCTTTTCTTCTTACCTTGCACGTATTCAATAGGAAGTAGTCAACTTTTATCTGTTACAGCTATATTTGTTTAGCAAATTTACTTTTGTTAGATCTGGTCCATAGCAATGTTTCCACGCTTGGTGTGAGATTTTGTCCAGTATTTTGATGTTGCTAGGTGTGGGCTTTCAAAGCTAGGAATTGTTCTCGTCAACATAATTTTCCGTGGTCCACGTATTTTATCAATTGTAAACTAGAATAATGTGTGCTATAATTTTCAAGTGCTTTGGATTGTTTATAGTAGGTCTATTCTCTACTTTTCAAAACGTATTGGTGAGTTGCAATTTCTTTTTAGTATACGACCAACTATTGGGGTCCTTCCACTTGGTTTCCTGTGCATCATCATCCTTTATTCTCTTCAATAGTTGTTTTATTTTGGTTATCCATTGGTTCTTTTTTTCGGTTTTTTGTTTCATCTTTTTTTTTTTTTTTTTTGTGTTGTAATAATTCTGCTCCATAAATGTTTCTTACCAATTTACCTATATTTTGTCCTAAAAATGTATGGTCATGTTTGTATTTAACACATAACGACTTGAACAGTGCTGATGACTAATTTAAAGTTATTTGTAGGACTGCAGAGTTCCCATGGAGACTTTATTGTCAAAAAACTCCAATAACTCTTCATTACAAGTCATATTACTATTTGTTTAAGATTATGCTAATGCTCTTAAGCTATTATTCATCGTGGTACTATGTTTTACCATTGCTTCAGCAATTCTTGAACCCCATTGCATTGAATCCATTCCAACCATCCATACTTTTCACATTTTGGAGACTTGAAATTGTAAATTAGAAAATACTATTAGGCTTCTGTTAAGTGCGAGAACAATGTCAAAACAAGGGAAGTTCCGAGGCATGTTTTACCAACGAAACTCTTTTTCCATATTTGAAAATATTTTTCACAAATATCATTTCTTAAGGGTATGTTTACAAAAGCCGTTTATTCTTGCTTCGTCTGGTAACTATTCACATCTGGATGCTTAATGATCCATTGAGTTGCAATTTTTACACACGTGATGCAACCCACTTTGATAATCTCTTCACCAAAAACCTAGTGTCTATGTACGGAACATACTCCGTGTTCTGGCGCTGGTTAACCTGAAGATTCTCAAATCGTGACATGCCCTAGTAGCTAGCTGCGATGAGAAAATGTAGAAAAGACACAAGAACTACACGCTCTTCTCTTTTTTGTTTAGAAACTTGCATCTACCTTAAAACGGTGTCAATTTGGATGATAGTGGGTCCATTGAGTGTTAACCATTTAGTCCAATGCTCATCTACCAGTGGTGTTCAATTATATGTAAAGGTCATCACTAATTTGTTGTGGTCTTATGTCACCGGATCCTTCTGCTTTAGTTCAACTTTGTGTGCCTGAGTCACCGAACTAAAGTTTTGTGTGCTTGCATCACTATAAGGATTAGTTATACCATGGGATAGCAGTGTATTTTTCTTAGTGCTGATTGGCATGTACTCAGGCAGCTCTTTTTTAGTTTCCATTGCATGTGAGAAAATAACTTTTGGGACATGAATCTAGATTACTCAAAGTGAGATGATTCTGCACGTAAGGAGCTTGAGGATTTGATTGTAGTAGACTCTAATTCTAACCAAACTTGTAAGGCACTGCTATCCATAACTTTATTTTCCTTGTATAGTATGCATGACTGAAGGCATATAGACTACCGTTCTAAAAGCGACCATTTTATCATAAGAAACTTCATGAAGGCCTAGGTTATTAGAACTGCGAGAAAAAAAAAACATGTGGGTTTTTTTTCACCCAAAAAGGAGCTTCTGGGTTGGAAATATGGAACTCTTTTGCTTCTAAGATGGGAATCATTACAGAATGCAATTAGGCGGATTTTGTATTGACTAGTTTTGTATATCATGGCGTATTTCATTAGATGAGTGGATCATGTGTTGTAACGGCGCATGACGGGTTCAGACAAAAACAAAGATGACAAAGTCATGTAAGTTGAGTCTTATCATTTGTTGTGAAGGATCTATTTTGTACTAGTGAAGAAAGTTGTGATGGCAGTAAAGGCATTTGAAGCTCAAAAAGAACACATAAAACACTGTTGATGGACCAATGAGAAAGACAATGACCTATGATGTTAAGGAGAATTTGGCCCCATAAATAGCATAATGGCCGAAAAGGCTTTCCCTACGTTGTCAGTACTCTTGGTTAACTAGTTGAGTTGTATTTCTGCAACAAGAAGATAAATTTGGGGAAGTACGAAAGATACGACTGTGGCGATGGAGAAACCTGGCGAAATACCTATGGTGTCTTATAAATCGGGTATCCAGTCAATTTGAGTTATACTCCGTTGGAGATATTTTATGGTATGGTTGTTCTGTTTATTGGTGTACACAATTATGCTCCCCTAAAATCCCTTTAGAATAGGGTCCGAGGGATTGATGTCAAATACTGTAGAATCGTAAGTAAATCCCTCCTAACACCTTTTGGTCTTCGGAGAGATGGTGGAACTTGTTCCGATACTGCTATTGGGTACCAGCCGTTCAAAAAATTACGAATTGGAAATGAACTGTCAAGATGGTAATACTGTAATGAAAATTGAGAAAACTTCTTGTGGATGGAATATGCATTTTTGCAACCTTCTTTGTTTTTTTTAATAATACTCCATGCCGTTTGTATGTGTTTTTTTTTTTTTCAGGGAAGATTCGCCTTATAAATACAGGAGAAAAGACCAGCAGCATTGACTTTGAGGAGCTTCGTAAGTTTTCTTTTGCATATGTGCAACTACATTTGTGTCCACGGAATCTGTCTATACCATATACTAAACACGTGTATTACACACACACACACTTTTTTTCCAAAAAAAATTAAAAATCACACAAAAATTCACATCAACACTATTGTTTTTCTTTTCTCTCTGTTCATTTTTCCAATTGCAGGAAAAAGAACTTTTAACCTTTCCTTTACATTCAAACTTTTTCTCTTAATATAATTTTCATATTCTTTTAATTTTACTTTAATAAGAAGTTTCTGTGCTCCCATACATGGTACGGTAAATGTGCTTGTAAGAAGTATATAAAAGTAATAAAATATAAAATATAAGGGAAAAGAAAAGGCTTGACATTGTTTCCTCAATGGCAGCAGGGTGATTGCAAATATTGTTTCTTCCGAATACAGTAATCGAATTTCTGAATCCAGAAGTTGGTGTTGAGTAGGCTTCTTTTTGTCCTCCAATCTTCTATGCCTTGTTGATCACTCTGCTCGTTTAATTGTTACAGGAGTGGGACTGCTTTAATATAGGAGTCTGGTGGCAGTTGTGGTAATCTAATTATCTGAAAGGGAGAGGAGACAAATTATTATTTTTAAGAAATATGTGTTGGTTCAATTGTTCTGATTTGTAAGTAGCCAGCCAGCTTTAGGTCTCTGATATGGATCCAAGCCCTTTCCTTTCTTTTCTTTTCTTTTTTCTTCTTTTTTGTTGTTGTTGCAGTAACTTTATTTTTGCATGCTATGTTAAATCCCTCATAAATACCGAATTGGGTTCTTCTCGTATCTGTATTAGATAGATTGAAGTTGCATAGCTAAATCTTCTTCATTTCAAACAAGCAAATTAATAGAACTTCGCATGTTCTCTTCTTTCCTCTAAACCAACCCCCCAGGTTGAGGGGGTTTGGATAAATTGGTGAATCCATTTCAAACAGTATAGCGTAAACTGTTCAGCACAGGCAGAGACAATTGGAAGCCTCTATGGTCAATCTTTCATCTTATTTGGGAAAAATTATTTGCGTTCTTACCGCATTGTCACGTAGTGCGTGCTCCCGATTTCTTTATCATCGGCATTGATGTGAAACTATGAACTTAAGTCTCGAGCTCCAGTGGTTGAGAGTTGAGGCATCATGCGATGGGGCCTCAGGAGCATTGAATAGTTTTTGATACTTGTAGGCACTGTCATATGTTGTCTAAGCAAGACTTGTATTGAACAGAACAGACATTGATGTAAGATTCAAATCAATGTGTTAGAAGGGGGTGTGGACACCACATGCTATTGCCCATGCAATTATAATTTGAACACATTGTCGCTTGCAATTACTATATAAGTCGCCAAGCTACATACCATACACTGCCATTGAAAGAGACCAAACTAGTTTCTAATCTAAATCATGTTAGTAACAGTGCTGGAATAAATAAATAATTTGATAGATATAACAAAACATATTTATACTAAAAATAAGAGTAGAATAAAAAAATAAAAAAAAAAGGAAGAACAGATTGTATATTGCAGAACTTCGATCTTTGGAGTTATAGTCGGGGTCTATGTTTCACATAGTGTGTCCTTAAGATAAAATTTACTGCCTCACCACATTGTGCTTGAGGTACTGTCAACGTCTATCTCCCATGATACAGTGACTGATGAACAAAGTTGCAGCATAGGCAACTTGGTTCCTGCGAACAGAACTTAGGCAGTCTCTCTCTAGATGAAAATATTGTGTATTTTTTCTTTGTTTCAAGAAGAATCAGAAGGCCTATACATATACATGTTGAGGATCTTGTAGCTACAATATGCAACATCAATTTTGACCACAAAGACTGATTGAATTCAGCCATTAATAAGGGAATGCAGATTTAACTCCTGCTAAATTTCAAGAGTCATGGATCTTAGTAATGGATCGAGTTCTGGGTCAGCCTAATCACTTAACCAGGTCCAACAAGCCCAAACGTCTTTCTCGTAAAAAGAATTAGATCAAGGGCCTAAGCCCAAACCCAGTTCGGGCAGGCTACGGCGCAAGCTTGTAAATATTAAATTGGTCATTGGGTAAGCGCTTGTCCGCTCGCAAAATTTGAATGACCCAAAGAGCTAACCCTTTGTGCAAAACTTGGAACTTGCATCCACGCCGATTATTCTTGAACAAATCAATCGGTGTGGGATTGGGTGTTTTTTCAATATGCGTGAACTGACTCTTCGCTTTTCAACCATCTTTACTTTGAACGTTAATTAAATATTCATTCCTCAATAGAATTTGCCCATTTTTCTTTCTATTCGTACCTCTAACACAGGTGTATCTAATTCCACTTGGATCTACTTTATAAGTTGTTTGAATTCCATTTGATTTTTAGTTCGAAAAAACCAAAAATCCTTTTCTTAAAATTTTATTTTTTCAACAATCCCTCGCATGAATATAATTCTTTTCAAAATCAAGCACAATGTTGCTTTGAGTCCAAGTTTTACAGATTTTAGATATGGATTTTTGTTTTCCGAAATGAAAAAGTGATCCTATCATACATTGACGAATGACGACACATGGGTTAACAAATTCAAATGTATATAGTGAAAACTCATAGCTATTAAACTAACGGAAAATGATAACAACACGCTCCCAAAACACACATCCAAATACACCCCCCAAGTCACTCACTCTCTCTCTCACACCCCACACAACCCTCTATCTCTCTCATATATTTTTTTGTTTAGATTCTTATTCTTATTTTTTAGTTTATTTATTTATTTTATTTTTTTTGTATTTATTAGTTTGGCATTAATTTTTTT
>JABCMJ010023429.1:0-40046 GCA_014822125.1 Arbutus unedo | reverse complement strand
GGAATGACCAGGGATGGTTGACCGGTCAATGCTTAGTGACGAATCAAAGATAAATTTTTTCTATTTTTGATTCTATAAACTTTAATAGTACCTTAATAACTCCCAAAATGGTTGAAATCATCATTCTAGGGTTCTAATTTAGAAGAATAGAGATTGAATTTATACCTTTCGTAGCAAAAATTGAACTTTCAAAACTTCACAGAGATTATCTATGGCTTCCTTCTTCTTCTTTTACTGTCTTTTTCAACATAGATTCATTTTCTCTCTCCCTCTCTCTTATCCCATTTCATAGACCATCTCTATCTCTCTATCAGTATCCAAATAACTCAACGTAATATGGGAACTATAAGATGTAATGAAAGTTTTAGAAATCTCTTAGACTTGTTAAGTCTCCTGCTAAAGCTTATGGCTTGACATCTCTCTTGTGAGGTGTCTAGCTGAGCTCCCCAACTTCAGCCACCTCCACCATGCACTGTAAAAGGCTAGTGCCGTCGAAGAGGCTCGACATGAGCGAACTCGTGATCGTGTGAATCGCCTCCTTAGTACTTAGATTACAACTTAAGATTGATTACATTATAGGCCCCTTAAATTAGTATTAATCTCAAAACCTAAACTAAATTATGATAGTTCTCAATTAAGTCCCTCAATCTATAATTAATTCCGACTTATGCTCTTATCATTCCATTAATCGCAATTTTAAATCCTTAATCTTTAAAATTATCGGTTGGGTCCTTACATATTTATTTACACATAAAAATATAATTTGAGTCTAATTTTATTTAGACATTTAAAATTTCAATTTTAAAAATTATTTTACACTATATAAATTTGTATATATAATTATATTTAAATGCACAAATGCACATGTAAATAGATTAAATATATTTAAAAAAGTAAAAGACTTAAGAAGAGACAGGGGCATTTAAGTCTTTTGTTAATAAAAATTAATGGTGTTAATAAAAAAACTAACTATAGGAGAGTAAGAGTCTAATAGTTTCAAAATCAGGAGGTGTGATTGTATTTTCTGATATTTTAGGAGAGGTCTCTGCATTTGTTAGAAATCTCAGGGAAAGTCAGTGCAAAAATCTAAAAATATCTATTTATATTTTTTTTTTTCTTAATTTTTAGACAAAATTTTTCGATTTTTTTAGAGGTAAATTAATAATTTATAAGAATTAAGCGCACAATTAAAAGATACAGTTTTTTTTTTTAGAAAATAAAAAATAATGTAATAATTTACTTACTACTACTTAAAAGACGTGGATAAAGCTAAGATCTAGCAATTTACCCCAAAGAAAAGAAGCTAAGATCAAGAAATTGAAGAACACAACGGCTACGCACAGCTCCGATGGCTATGCTCGCCAAATTATTTCAAAAGGCCACTCAGTCTTCTCGGGTAAATTGCTGAAATTTTTCTTGTTCATCTTCCCCTCCGACGGATCAGATTCAGCGACGATCGCGAATTTCCCAATTTTTCGTGCATAATTTGTCTAAGGAGATTGCTATGTTTTGGATTTTGTTGTATTAGTGGCTAAATTGTTTGTAATAATTTTCTTTATCTGAGCTTTCTCATCCGCCAAGCAAAGGGGCAGTGGATCGAACATCAGTTTACTATTGGTGGTTTATATATTTGGTTTTGTGACCGAGCCACACGTAGGGATTGCCAAGAGGAGAGGATGAATAGCTAATAATTGCTTAGAAAAGGGAAGGATCATTATTGGATTGAGTGCCTATCAACAAGCAAATGGAAGGCTACCTTAAGTAATTACGTTAAAATCATTATTCTACAATATTGGACGCTTCTTTGAACTTCCTTGTTTCCTTGAGCCTTGAATGGGGACTGCATTAGCTTCAGTTTTGCTTTTGAATTGGACGTAGCCCAGGATTAGTCTCTGCTGCATTATGTCACATGATAAGAGTCTATCTTCGTGAAATAAGCAAATTGGAGAAGCTTCTGTGGTAGATTGGTGTGGTGCTTTTTATGGAACAGTAGCATGTTAGATTGAAATGCATTAGTTTAATTGGAAAAATCCAAAACCCATTTACCATCGCTGCATTTTTTTGTTCTGGCATTATGTATCAACATTAATATGCTGCTCTTCTTTGGCATAATGTGCCACAGGCAAGTGTGACATTGGAAGACTTGGATCCTCGTGTTGCTGTTCACTGTGGAATCCCATCCACCGCATCAATTCTTGCGTTTGACCCCATCCAACGTCTTTTGGCTATAGCAACACTGTGAGTAATTCTTGGTCTTTAAGTCCTAGTCCGATGGAAATGGGAGGTTTGTCAGACCCCAACTCTGAATGCATGAATTGAGCATCAATCGAACATAAAGCGATCCCAAATATAAATAAAATATCTTAAAACTGTAATTCGATTGCATCAGTTTCCAATTAGAACGATTAAACAATTAAAACGGGTCCATATTGCTCAAAAGCAAATCAAAGTCTAACAAAATAGAAAATAAACTCTAAGCTACTTAGTCAACTCCGGCTCTATCCCATAGCCTCAACATCAATTTTTGTAAATATGGTTAAACACAACAACATAAGCCGAAACTTGTATAGGATGCCAGTTAAACCACAATTTAAACAAATTTAAGACATCTCATGCCAAAAATTATACGTTTTCCGTTATTACAAAAATATACATTTCAGAAAGGGTTTATACTATCAATGTAAAGCTGAGAATCACATGTAAATCGTGAGACATGCCACATTGTGGCAATCAATGCATCCCTTTCCACTCTCCAACCTTTTACGGATTTGAACCGGAGGAATCACACAAACACCCAATATATTTTTACGGCCTTTCACCTACGGCTGCCTATGAGGAATGAGGACCAATATTTTTTTACGGGCTTTCATCAACGATTGTCTATGTTGACAATGGAGACGAGTATCTTTTTACGGCCTTTTATCGACGATTGTCCATAGAGTCCATGGAGACCAGTAAGGGTAATCATCACGATGCCAATTGACACGCATAAGAGTATATAACCAACTCACCCTTCTTGTAACCTATACACATTAGTGAAGCGGTTGGATGCATAAGGGAAGTGCATGTTTGTGAGACCTTAGTCGGGATGGATAGGGGAGTCAACCTACGAGCACGGAAGAGCGTGGTACCGCGGCCCATCTCTAAGTAAAGGTAAGATTCTTAGCCCTATTGATGACACCATCTAAAAGGTAATAGGGACAACTGTTCTGGCTGCTCATTTCGTATCTTGAAGAAAGTAGGCCTGCCTTTAAGTGAGAAGGGTCAGGTAACTAATAGCTATGCTATTTCCCTACTGATTTAAGGCCTTTGCCAGATTCTGAATGCGGGCGGGATTCGATCGTGGTCGAGAATACGGTTGAAAAGACTAGCGAGCAAGATGGTTGTTAATAATACTCCCTATCATTGCCTTATGAGTAATAACATCTTACAATCGTACCAATGTCTTAAAACCTATTGGTGGGTGCTCTGCAACAACATCACTAGTGAACATTGCTACTAAAGAATGAGGAGGAAAGTGGGAAAAGGACATACGAGTACGCGAGGGGAAGAGGCAGAATGTTCACAAGAATTGAAAGGTATTGCGAAGCATTGACAAGAGGGAGGGGAAGAGATATCCAGACTTTGAAATGATGCTAAAGTGATAGAGGATGCAATTATTGACCTGAAAACACAACTGGAGATTCTTCAAACCATGATCAGAATAAAAAAACAAAGGCTGATGGACAAGAACATAGTCAAAGAAATGGAATTGGCACATCCATGCATACGGACTCCAACCCACACAACTTGACCATGCACATGATATAACGTCAAGCGAGGATCATTATACAACATGTGTCCCAAGGTATTCACTCAGTAGCCAAGCTTTTATAAAATTCAAGTGATCTATGGAGTTTTAGAAAGTAGAAATCTTTATTAGGTTGATCGGTCAAAGCCACTCTTGACTGATTAAACTTGGTCTTGACCGGTCAAAGTTTAGTCTTGACTCGTTAAGATTGTCCACAAGAACATCATGAAACATATCCTGACCGGTTAGGATTGGCTACTGGAATATCTTGAGATATATCCTGATCGGTTACAGTACCATCTTGATTGGTTAGGAATAACTATTGGAATGTCATGGAACATATCGTGACCGGTTACGTGTCATCCTAACTGGTCACAATTTGATTATGGAATTACTCATTAAGACAGTTTGATCAGTCAAACCCATACCTTGACCGGTCACGATGCAATTTTCGAAAAAAGTTGCAAATTTCGAACATGTTATTGAAGCAACTCTATTTTTACGAACAACACCACCTATATCATCGAAAAACACCAAAATACGGCACAAAACATATTAAACATCTTTAAACCCTAATTTAACCAAAATCCTACCTCGAATATGATGAATCCACAACCCAGCAATTGAGCGATCCTTTCGATTCGTTCGCGAACCCACCAACTCTTGGTTCGATCTATGCCTCAAACACTGGAATCGATGCCTCTTCTACAAGTCCTTTGAGAATCTGAAGGATTTGCATTGATTCTTGATCAAATGCTCGTGGATGTTCTAGGAAACTCTCTCTCTTTCACTCTAGGGTTTTCTATCTAAACGTTCAGTCTTTTTGTCAGGCAAATCCTAATGAAATCAAATTTGTTGATTAAATATTAATTAAAGGACAAAACGCACATTAAACCCCAATGTCTCATTCATTCTCACATTAAGTCTCCAAACTTAGCAAAATTATAATTCTGCCCTTAATTCTCCGAAAATCTCAATATTTAAATTATAAAACCGGGCATGGTCTCTACATGTTGAACCTAGGTTGCCGGGGAATGCTAATTATGTTTTTGTACTCACGTTCCGTATTATGATACACTTTCATTCCAAAAAGTAAATTTAGCAATCCACAGCGATCTCCAAATTTTTTCCAAATAAATCAACTTATTAAGGCAAAAATCTATAGAGAGTAAAATTTTGGAGGGAGAGAAAGTAGAACAGTAGTCATTATGTTCCAAGAAATGAGTTTTATATTAATAAATTGAGAAAGTAGAACTTGGTTTTACTAGATGTTTATCACTTGTGTAGTAAGTTTTAATTTAGTTTTGTACACAAGCCTAGCCCTAGTGTACCACAATTTAGGCACGTGGCGTACCACGTTTCCGTTTCCATTTCTCTTACCGATACGATCCATGTACAGAGTCATAGGTTGAACAACTTAAAAGCTTGAAATGTAACTCTCATATTCTATGGAAATGTTTTGGGAACTTGTGTTCAAAGTTCTGTAACGCGAGAAGTGCATCGAGGCACAAAAGTCTTTTGGGGTCTAGGTGCGAGGCGCCAGACAAGGTGCATGCCTTGTTGAAGCGAGGTGCAGCAAGGTGAGAGAAGATAACAAAACATAGCACACAGAAATACATGAAGTAGTAAACAACAAGAATGAATTTGAGAGTGTACACCACTTAAAAAAGCCATAAAACATCTGACAAATGTCTTGACAAGACTTGCATAAATAAGAACTAGAATGTCAAATTCGACAAAGAAGTGTTGGAAATTAAACTAAAGCAAGTAATTTTTCTGCTTGCACTTCCCTTCATCTAAGGAGTAAGAGTGTACTAATCATCCTCAACATCAACACCAAGGAAATCCACATTTTCATCTTCATCAACGTATTTGTATCCCTCCACATCTTCCTCTTATTCCGTGTCTCCAAAATATGCCTTTTCATCTACCAATTGAAATGAATTTGATGTGGAACAATTTGATGAGCTTGTTTGTGCTTTTGATGATGTTTTTGTTCTAGTTACTTTGTCATGCAAGGTAAGGGTGAGCAAAAATCCAAGAAACCAGATTAAACTGATAGGCCCGGTAGTATTCAAATTGCAACAGTCAGATTTCTGGTGGTGAACAGTTGACAGCGGATTTGATGAGTCAAAAATATTCAGATGGTCCATTCGCACCGGTTTTGGTTTAGTCTCACCTGCAGAATATGAAACCTGCCGAATGTGTATTGAAACTAGTTCCTAATCCACATGGACATGGCATCCTAATATTGGCTTATGAGATTACGAAGATAAGGTTTTAACATTTACTCCTTAGTTGTCATCCATAAATGGTCAAACTTATCCCTACTTTTCAAACTAGTTACTGGTGTCTCCACTTCATAGGATTGAGCGCGCATCATTTGGAGCCAGACTGAGCCCGGGCCTATTAGACCAAGCTGTACCACGTGGTACAGAATAGAGTCCACCAGCGGCCAGGTGTTTTGGCCACTACACGTGGCTTCTGAGCTGATGTCGGTACGTCATGACTGAATCCAGTTATGGGCCATGATCATTAGCGAACGTGCTCTGCACAAGCCTACCCAAGCTTGGTGCTCATGTCAGGCCGAGTATAAATAGGGCAACACCTAAGGAAGTACGGTACACACTCTAAAAACCCTGGCTGCACTTTCCTTTGGCTCATCTCTTTCAAGTGCTGACTTAGGCATCGGAGTGCTTCCTAGCTAAACCCCGTTTAATAAGCACTAACTGTTGTTGGCTGTAGCAGAGTTCAAGTGAGAGATCTCGGAGCACATGGTTCTAGAAGGTGAAAGCGACACACGGATTAAAGGACTACACAATTGGAAACCATTGTGGGATCACTTTCGTCTCGATTTGCTCATCTTCCTCAAACTTAGAAATCCGAACTTGTCTTCTGCAATTCTCATGGCTGCTCGCGACAAGGACGTGGTGGATCCGCAACACGTCGCCAGTGGGTCTTGCAACATATTGCCATCGCTGGACACCACCACCATGGATTTGAATTCCAGGGCCTACATTGAGAAATCAGAGGCCAGGATGAATGAGAAGGACAAGCTCATTCTGACCATCCAAGAGGAGGTAACTAGACCTAGGACAGAGGTTCGCTCTTAACAATTCGGTGACGGATCTCGTTTTGGAGCTCATCATGGCGCTGCCATCGCTCTCCGACTCCGAATCACCATCGGACTAAAAGGAGGATCTCCGTGAAGGCTGTGGTGAACACGGCGCTGCAGAGCACCATGACGGTGGAAGGGGCAGACTCCATGAGGAGTGAAGTCCAGCGCCAGATCGGCATCTTCGTGACAAGTGTGGTGAAACCCTCGCATTTCAGCTTTGTTGCAGTTGGGGGAATGATCGGTGGCCAACTCTCTTCATCTATGCTTGTGACACGGCCAGCAACCAGACAACAAACCACGAAAGACGAAATGAAACGTCGTAGGTTGCTCGAGGGTAAGGCACAAGGAGGGCAGTAGGAGAACGACCAACACAGGGAGAGGTCTCCTAGACCAGAGAGGCAAAGAGAACACTCCCCACTAGAGAACACCGTGATGACCAACTTGATCTCAAGGAAAAACTGGATAACAAACGAAGGAGGCCGGCCAAATTAGTAGCTCGACCGATGATGTCCTGCTTTGACGTAGTGCATGAACAACTCATCTCAACGCCCTTCTCTAGGGAGATTGAGAACATGATGCCACTCGTGGATTCAATCCTTCGAAATTCCAAAAGTACGACCCAAAAATAGACTCCTACACCCATTTGATGCACTTCCGCCAGATGATATCCCTCTACAGCTTAGATGATGCCTTAATGTGTAAGCTCTTCCTCTATAGTCAAGGTGAGCTCGGCCTTCTTTGGTTTTATAAATTGCTGAAGGCTTCCGTTTCTTCATTCATAGAGTTATCCCTCACCTTCTTGGCTTGGTTTGTCACGAGTACAAGGCAGGTGAAGGAGGTTGATACCTTGCTCGGCCTACGGAAGTCAGCAAACGGAACACTCCGGTTGTATGTAGCTAAGTACTGGGAGTTGTATACTGAAATTCAAGGATGCGATCCGGCCATAGCAGTTATGTCCTTCAAGTTGGGCTTTGACCATATGAGCTAAATTTTTGAGGAACTTATGTTGTCCAACCCTTCGGATATGGATGACTTGAAGTGTCGGATTGATAAACACTGCTGAATTTAGGACGCCAGACAGGAGAGAAGATTGTCATAATAGTTAGCACCAAACCCGAACTAAGGAAATAGCATGGAAGAAAGGGAGTCAATGTCGTCCAAACTGGGCAGAGGAGGGGTCCTCGGCCTGATGAGTTTGTTTCAATTTTAACTGTTTTCACGTTGCCGATCTACATTTTTTTCGAAAGATCGAAAATGAGCCTTATTTTCAGTGGCCTTTGAAGGCGTTGAGGGGAGATCAAAAACCCAATAATGCCCATATGAGGTGCTCCTACTATCGGGACAAGGGTCACTTGACCTCCAGCTGTAAACAATTCAAGGAGTTTCTTGAGAAGCAGTACATCGATTTTTTGATAACTCGTGTCTGGGCTAGCTTATGTGAACCTCGACTAATCTTTGAGGGACTAATGCCACCATCCACTAGCGAGGCCCTGTGTAGACTGCCCCCATAAGAGTTGATAGTACATGAAAGGTTTTGAACCTGAGACCTTAGGAGCAAGCAAACTCCTATGTCCCAGGCCTTGACTATCAAGCTAACCCCTCGGGGTTAGAAGTACATTGATGCCAAGAAGACAGCTACTGGGCCATTGAGAAGGGAGAACTGAGATGGTACGGAGGAGGTCCAAACCATTAGTGTGATTCATGGAATGGTTGATGCCGCAACAGAGGAACGCATACTATCCGAGCTACACAAAGGCAATAGCGGCAAAAGAGGTGATGAGCATCGAAGGACCATTGAAGAAGCCGAGGACGGACTCTGCATCGTCTTAATCTCTTTTTCTGATAAAGATCTCGTGAGAGTACAACTCCCTCATATGACGCCTTGGTAGTTGCGCTTCTCCTCGGACCATGCAACGTTTGGAGAATTCTGGTTGACTAGGGGAGTTCGGCTAAAGTGATGTACTACTCTTTGTTCAAGCAACTTGGCCTATCTGAATTTGACCTTCAGTCGACCGAATTTCCTCTGGTCGGTTTTAACAGTGCTCAAGTCTGGCCCATTGGGAAGATATCAGTGCCGATACATTCCGGATCAGTTACAGTTCGATGCGAGTGTGTAGTTGTTGATGTGCTGAGCCCTTACAATGCGATAGTGGGTCGAGTCTGGCTCCATCAGATGAGGGCAGTAGCATCAACTTTTCTGCTGACCCCCAGTTTAGTTAACAACATAAGTTTCATGGTTAAGTGTTCTCCATATGTAGAGGTTCACAAAAATTTTGAAAATCCATAAAATTAGAGCATATCTACATCATGGAGTGGCTGTCAGAACTGATTATTGGCGTATGAGGCACTTATAATGGGGTTTTAATTTTGAATATAAATTTCCTTTGTAGTCCTTTGCTAGGTGACTTCTGTTTTTTCATGCTTGCTGCAGTGATGGTAGGATTAAAGTGATTGGCGGTGACAATATTGAAGGTCTTCTTTTATCTGACAAACCAGTGCCATTCAAATACTTAGAGGTCAGTGAACCAGATGCACAGCGATTTGTGTCTTTTTTATCTTCTTGCTTACAATTCAAATTCGTAGTGGTACTTAGGCAGTTTATTTTAGTTTGCTTTGGATTTTCTTTGTCTGAAATTTCAATTTGCTACATTCACAGTGCATTTCTATAGCATGATGTGCTGCTAATTGTTTCTTTCCATTGCTGGAAATTTATCTTAACGCACATACTTATTTTTCTGCATCCAAGTTCTTGGATGGTAACAATTATTTCAAATTGTTTTTCTTTGTTCAGTAGTTTTTGTCTACTTCAAGAACCAATGTGTAGAATTTTTGATATTTTGCCTAAATTACTCTCATATATTTCAGCAAAGTACAGATGCCTGGTTAAATTTACTGGAGGAAAGGTTACAAATTCATACTTGAGTAAAATTGAAGTTGCATGTGCATGCATTAAATGACGTCTCCTTGTGCACTGGGATGTTCTGAGTAAAACAAATAATTTCGGATGCAGGGAACTCCTAAAATCCTAATATGCCTGTGATTTGTTTGCATTTAGTTTATTTACTTATCTATTATATTTGCTTCGTGCTTCACTTGATGATTGTTCCAGTATTGATTGAGGATGGTGTTGAAACATGTTTTAGAACAGAGAGGTGAAATGCTGCGTTTTTGTTTAATGATACTTCTTCCCGCCCTTTGCTCACAATTGCACTCACCATTTTTTGCTCATACTCTATCTTGAAAGACATCATTTACCTTATATCATGTTTTTTCTTTTTGAATATCGTCATTTTGAATTTCTTGCAGTTCCTAGAAAACCAAGGGTTTCTAGGCAGCGTCTCGAATGAAAATGAAGTTCAGGTACTGATTTTTTTTTAGGTTCTTCAAGTTGAAAAATTACTGCTAGGAACTTCCTTTTGCATCTTGCGATCTCTAGTTATCTTTGCATACAATCTCTTCTCCTTCTCCCTTATAATAGCTTACATGCTTTCGATTTTGGCAGGTTTGGGATCTGGAACACAGGTGTATTGTTTCTGAAATGCAGTGGGAGTCCAACATCACTGCCTTTTCAGTTATCCATGGCACTCAATATATGTATATATTGCAAAATTTAGTTTGCAACTAATTCCATTGTACTTCCCAGATAATGAGACCTTAAATCGGTTTTAGCCTAAAAGATCTTCTTTTTCGTTGGTACACTCAGATACATTGGAGACGAATTTGGTTTCGTGTCCATATTGAAATATGATGCTGGAAAGGGAAAACTTGTACAATTGCCCTATCACATTCCTGCAAATCTTATAAGTGGTAATGGCACATTCTTTCATAACTGCTACTGTAATGCTATTGATATCTTTATTAGATGGAAAAGAACAAGTCTCAATGAATTTTTATATTAACTGCCTGTTTGTTAGCGGTCAAAACTTTAGAAGGGATATGGTGAATGTAGTAAGAGGGGAGATATAATAGAAGGGGGAGATTTAACATAGAGGGGTGAATAGTTATACAGGGGTTGTTTGAGTATTTTTTGAGGAAGGAGGATGTTAGATATGTATATGTGGATGACATTCTCGTAATTAAGAATGGAATTTGCGTAAATAGAAGGCGAATGTACAAGGGGGACAAGATATGGATAGGAAGAGGGGTGGGATAATTTTATCCCCTCCAACGGATAAAATAGTACCCTGATATTATATCTGGGGTCCAAAGAAGTAAACAAACCCCGGATATGACAAGTTGGATAGCCATAACTTTGACCGCTAACAAATACGCCCTAAAAGATACTGTGCCTTCAAACACAACCCAATTCCACATCGTATTTTTTTCTTTCTTTTCCATGGATTACATGGAATTTGGTGTCTCTATCTCCTTTACTGCTCTGTCTTTCCTAAGATATCTGCTGTTACCTTGCCTTTCTTCGTTGACTCAGTGCCATCTCGCAACAACCTTACTTCACGAAAGGCTCCCTTCACCAGCTTACTCAACCTCCTTCACCCAAACAGGTTCATAGAATTTTGATCCTAGGAATCTTGCTAAGTTGTGAGGTTTCACCGTCAAATGTTGGACAATACAGTTATATATTGCATAGATAACAGTGTAAGCTTTGAAACACTCATACTTGAACTAGGCTCTAGGAATATGATTGCTAAATAGGAAACTCTTAGTACTTGACCCCTACTATTGTTCTAGTCCTTTCTAGTCCTATTAAAGAGAACTTATGAATGGCTGTTAATAAACCATGATTCCAAAATGATACCCATGGATCCATCCCAAAAGATGTCTGACAAATCTGAACACAAACAATTCCACTGCCTTCGGAAGTATTAATGGATACATGTTAACTTGAACTAAACACGAGCTCAGACACTTTATGGGATGGGATGCTTGCCCTTAAACAATAAGGGTTGCTTGATTACGACCTGCCCCATAACTTTTCAACTAAGCTTCCAACACCTTTTTTTTCCCTTCAGCCATCCATTAGATACTCACTCAAGAATGTTTGTCTTCTCTAAAATCCATTGGTATGCATTTGGATGGTTGAACTACCCTTCCAAAATTGTGGAAAATTGCATCTTCTTCAAGTTTTGTGAGTGTTATCCTTTCTAATCTTGTGCAGAAGCAACTGGGATTTCATTGCCAAGTCATCAATCAGTTGTTGGTGTGATTTCTCAACCTTGTTCCCTTGGAAATAGGCAAGACAAGAAATACCTGAAAACTTTCTGTTTATTTTTTTATCCTTTGCCACCATGCATCAATTTTTGTTAGCTTGAGCTTTTGATACTCTATATAGAAGGAATACTGTTTCTGACAATATCAATTTAAGGATAATAACTGCTGGTCTGCTAATGGTTCGGAAGAAGAAGGTGGATGCTATGTGGGGTAAAAGTCTGAAGTAGAAGGACCAGGGTGAGTTGCAATATGAGCTATACCCTCCAAATCAAGCTGATTCATCTGTGAGACCCCCTTTTAGCTTAGAGTGAAAAAGAAAAGTCACAATATTGATACGGAATGGGTCAATTTGGTGGATTTAGCCCTATTCGTCATGAAACTGGTTGCTTCACGCTTTTGGACTTACTTCACTGACCTACATAGAAAACATTGAGACAAAATGTTCTGTCCCTTGTGGAACATTCTTGTGTCTTGGAAGATTTTGCTCTTTTGGACTCACTTCGCTGACCTAGATTGAAAAAAATAGGAACAAAATCTTTGTCCCTTAAGGACTCTAGTGTCTTAGCTTACATTTTCTAGTTACTACACTGGTCAATCACCGTACTTTGTATTTTAAATCCCTCATTTGCTAGCTCCTATGATCGCCAAAATTTAGCTCTGTCAAAAGACGGGTTGTAACTTCTGATGAATATAAGCATTTTGTTGATAAGAAACGAAGGGGTACGCAGCCACAGAAGGCTCAAACAGGCTACAAAAGCATAATAATATGAAAAAATAGTCAGTTGGAAGACAAAGGATTGGTCTAGATGGAGAGAGATCAGTTAATCCTTGAACTGAAGACTAGCAGAATATATAATAACTTAATAGATTGATTAGTATATATTAATTCTTTTCACTACTTATTGTTCATTCCTTCTTTTCTTTCTGACATAACTTATCATCATACAACGTTTACAAAAACATGTGCAAGACATGAGTCTTATTTATGGTTATGCCTGTTATATTGCAAGAGGACCCTTAATGGAAAATATTGAATACAAATTATGTGCCAATGTTTTCTCTTTTGGTGATTACTCTCTCTCTCTCTCTGTGTCCCCTTCTGACTTCTTTTTGGTGATTTCCTTTTACAACAAAAGCATTATGAATAAGGACAACGTTCAACTCTACTCCACAATGTTGTCCCTGCTATACCAGCCCAGGTGCAGCTGTGTGATTCTGCTACTTTGCTCCACCTACTATATTTCATCCAGAAAACTACCTTAAGATGCATTGTTTTCATCTTCATCAAAACGCCTCCAAGTTTCTAACACCTTAAAAATACAGACTCTCTGCTCCGACTTGCTCATCTCTTATGCATGCTAAACCATCTTAATATATTTTCTTTGACCTTTTGCCAATGGCTGCTTCCACTGATCTCTTGTGAATGGATTGTTCTTGAAGTTGGTTGTCATATCTTTTGCATATTAAATTATCCATCTCATATGTGCATTTAACTGCATTAATTTATGAACAAATTGATTCGAACCATGGGCATATATCGTGTGTTATCTTTGTTCAATACCGCATCCCCGTCTGCTGCAGGAAAATGACTATAGTCACCATACATTGATTTGATGCAATCAGATGGGCTTGAATATGATTGGATGTAAACAACCAATCATAGGTGGGTCCTACTAAAAACTTTATGGTAATGAAGTCCAATTAGCTGGTAACTATCATATCCAAGAGCTGCTATAGCAATAAAAATCTCAAGGACCGTAATAAGTTGTGCTGAGAAGTTTTAATCACAATAAGCCTGAACATAAAAAGCCTATATTGCGCTTACATTACCAGTGAAACGAAGAAAAGGAAGAACAATCTTCTAATCCCTGATATGTGTCAATTGCTTGAAATCTGGAAGGTTTCAAGTCATGACATGAAGGAAAGCAGGGGCTTATGTTACCTCCTGTGTCCATGCCCAATAACTATCTAATCTCTTCTGTTATCTATTCAGCTTGGTGTGTACTGAAGTGTATTCATGTGTTTGCTTCTTTCCATCAACCGGATGGCTTGATATACATTGTTGAGCGTTTCACCATGTACAAAATAATTGCAGAGTGTTGATTGCCTACGAGAATGGATTGATCATTCTTTGGGATGTTACAGAAGACCGGGTAGTTCTTGTCAGAGGCAACATGGATCTCCAACTGAAGGGCGATAAAGTGGTTGATTTTCCAAATGACATGACCCATGAGCAGTTTACTGATACATTAGACCATGAAGAAGCAGAAAAAGAGATAAGCTCTCTCTGCTGGGTATCTTCTGATGGATCAATTCTTGCTGTTGGTTACATAGACGGAGATATCTTGTTGTGGAACATGTCGACCACAACTTCTGGCAAAGATCACCAAGGTCAAAAGGCATCTAATTTTATTAAGCTCCAGTTATCATCAAGCAACAGGAGACTCCCAGTCATTATATTACATTGCTCTGAAAACAGATCACATACAAATTGTGGGGGCCAACTCTTTGTCTATGGTGGTGATGAAATTGGATCTGAAGAAGTTCTAACGGTTAGCTCAAACAAGATTTGGTTATGCGCATTTTTGCCACAGTTATAGATATATTTTGATAGATATGTCTCAGTAAATTTGTTCTTGATATACTGGTGGTACCCCAATTAATAGGGGCTCAAGAAGGCTTGGTTTTGTTTTGTTTGGTTGATATCTATTTATCATTGATGCATATTATCTTGTCTTTATGGAGGAACATCATGGTCAAAAAGCTCACCTAACCTTCCTTAGCTATTTTGTAAATTGATGGGTGTTTCTATTTGGAACTTTTCTGTCACATTATCCTTCCCATCATGTGTGCTGGTTTTGATAGCTTCCACAGAAGGGCCAGTCCTAGTGTTGTCAGTTTTGTATCTCATCTAGTGCAGAAGCCACGTTATATGAAACCCACAATCTTTGGTTTATTTTGGCATAATACACTACGCAATACAGACATAGTTATGACAGGTGTACTGGTAAAAGCTCTTATATTCGAATAGTTGCTTATTCAATGTTGAATTGAAGTGCAACTGTGTCACACCCCACACTCCAAAGGTATGAAATATGTTGAATAAACCATAATACTGTTCCCAATAAATTTAAGGAATAAAATTTATAATCCATTACATCAAGTCTCCAGATAAACAAATGTCCAATCAAACCGGGCCCACAATCACCCAATCAAAACGTCTAAATAAAAACTGTAAATAAAGTCCTATCACTAGAGCGTAGACCACCAAGGCACTAACCCCTTAGATCTCCAGCATCTCCTGAGAAATTGTAACAACAATAAATAAGCCAAAACTTGTATAGGATAACAAGTTAAACAATTAGTTAACGAAGTTTCAGACATGTCTTGTATCAAAATATATAAGTTTTAATTTGTACAAAAGTATACATTTCGCAAACGTTTTCATTCTACAAATATACAAGTGAAAACCACATGCATCATGCCACAATAGACAACCAATGCAACCTATGCGAGAATCTACGTCCCGTTCCCATCTCTAGTCATTTACGGGCTCTCACGATAGGAATACTCACACATGAAGCACCTTTGCCAGATTTATGGGCTCTCACCGTAGGAATACTCACACATGGGGCACCTTTGTTAGATTTACGGGCTCTCATCATAGGAGTACCCACGTGGGGGGTACCTTCGTTAGTTTTACGGGCTTGCACCGCTGGAATGACGTCATTAGGGCAATCACGACTCGACCATTACCATGCATATGGACCACAACCATCAATACACGACAATGCACATGCCAAGAATGTCTTTCCAAAACCTTTTCATAACATTTGCACAAAATATTCTCACCAGAAATAAAGTTAAAGAAAAACAGGCCTTTCTACCAGTTGAAAGACTCTGTTCTACCGATTCAAAACGTTTTTAGAAAATAAGGTTGTAACTCAGCTCTATTGATTGAAAACATGTATGCACCAGTTGAAAAAGTGTCTGGAAAATATTTTCAAACAAGTTCTACCGGTTGAAAGGCCTATTCACCCGGTTCAAAAAACTATTGGAATAATTTGTTAAAATAGTCTCTACTAGTTCAAAACTCCAACTAGTTGAAAATGATTTTGGAAAAGTCTATCAAAACCACTTCCACCCGTTGAAAACCCCTTTCTACCTATAGAATGTATTTTTACTTGAAAAGTGCGAAATGCAATAGGACTCGAACCAAACCCTAATTTTCACCTAATGAACATCACATGTGTGGTCAATATCAATCAAAACACGGCATTATGACAAATTAAACAATTTTAAATACAAGTTTAATATGTAATTCTACCTCGATACGAAGACTTCGCAAAACCTAGAAAATTTGAGATTCTTTCGCTCGTCCACGAACACCACCAACTCCTGGCTCGATTCGAAGCTCTTGGCGCCTGGATTGATGTTCCTTCTTTGCGTTCTCCGGGAATCTAAATGATGGACACTCATAATCGATTTAGCACTCAGGAGAAGAAAAGGAGGCACTCAAGGGTTTAAGCGTTCAGTTAGGGTTTTGACAAAAGGAACAAATTATGGTTAAAAATCTGATTATATACTTTTTAATCATCAAATTACACTTCAAGGCCCAAAGTTCATCAATATCTCCGATTAATTCCCATACATTCCAAATATTACAGTAAATCCCCCGATTCCTCAATCGTTCAAAATAATCAAAATCTAAAATAAATTACAAGACCAAGATGGTTACTACAAACTGTTTCTTGATTAAAAAAAGGAAGTGCATATGTTTGAGGAACAAGATTATGACAAGGGTATGGTGAATCAAAGGACAGCTTTTGGTTTTGGTGCATGGTGGATACCTTATGTTACGGTCACTTGCTTTCTTTTGTCTTTTTTTGGGGTAGGACATTATTAAGTGTTTGTGGTTGCAAATGCTGACACTACAAGTGATTTTTTCCGATTCCTATGGTATAAGAGTTATTGATTTGGGTTTGATTTGTGTGTGGACGCGGGCGTTGTATCAATTATTTCAGTTTTGCACTTATGTTTGTTGTTTCCTATGTTTCAGATCCTCAATCTCGATTGGTCTTCTGGCATAGAGAATTTAAAATGTGTTGGCCGTGTAGACCTCACACTTAACGGGGCTTTTGCGGACATGATTTTAGTGCCAAATGCCAGTCCAACGAAGGGACATAGCATCTCTTCACTGTTCGTGCTGAGCAACCCAGGACAATTACATTTTTACGATGATTCTTGCTTGTCTGTCTTGATGTCTCAACCAGAGAAGAAGCGTTCTGTTCGTGCAGTTCTATATCGTGAGGTTATACCTACCGTTGAGCCATACATGACTGTAGCAAAACTCTCTCTTTCAGAGGTACTGAATGCCTTCCACTGTGACGCTCTGGAATGGTTCATTATGTTTCAGTCCTTGTTTTAATTTCATTTTCACTTATTTTTGTTATAGATAGTTTCCAAAGCTCAACATCGAGTAGGGCAGACTGCAACTACACCGAATAGTATGTGGCCTCTGACTGGCGGTGTTCCCAGTCAACTGTCCTTTGCTGAGGGTAATGTAATTAAGAGAATATATATAGCAGGATATCAAGATGGGTCTGTTTACATATGGGATGCCACATTTCCTGTTCTGTCTTGTATATTTATCTTAGAATCTGAGGTTAGTACGCTTTTGTGAATTGTCAAATACTTCTGGGATGCCATGAACATTGGACATTTTGATTGCACCAGTTAGTGCGACTGGACTACTGTTCTCAAATAGAATGCAAATTTTGTGATGCACAGGTAGAAGGCATTGAAGTTGCTGGAACAAATGCTTCGGTGTCAGCACTGGACTTTCTCCCCTCCAGTTCAAGTTTAGCAATCGGTAACGAATATGGTCTGGTAATATTCTTTTCTTTTACATGTTTATGTATATACATATAGGATATGTACGTGCTTGTGCATGTAAATATGCTTCTTTTTAAGGGCAACAAGCATCAACAATGATGATACATATTTGTGGTTGCCTCACCTTCTTTTTCGGGTCCATGTAGGTTCGCCTATATAGGCTAAGTAGGAGTTCAGATGAAACGAGTTTGCACTTTGTGACAGAAACCAAGCGTGAAGGTGTGCTTTGTAAATGGTACTACTAATTTGTTTTTACTACTTAACTTGTTCTCATGCCTGGTATGTGGTCAAATAATTGCTTGAAACACAGTTGCACAAACACAGCTTGAAAGAAGTTGCAAGTTCGAAATCAGATTTTTGAATTTATACTTTCTATATCATGTTATAAAAATTCAAATTTTGTCGTTGTGTAATTGCTTGGAAACCTGGGCTACGTTCCTATTGTGGAACATTCTAGTAAGATTAACATGTGCTGGAACATGGTACCCCACATGCTCTAATGCGGTACAAGGGGCTGTTCTTTCTGTGATGTAATAATAACGTGCTTGTTTTAAGCTATAAATGCTAAACAGAAAAATTCAATTTTTCAAACAATTTGTGTAGACCAGCTTCTAGCTGGGTTGTGATCATTTTTTACACTTGTCTGACCAAACCTCTAATCTAGCTAGTTTTTAGATGGAGAAACTATTCCAGGTTGGTTGAAGTGCTTGAGAGAGAAACTTTACCTCCTAAAAATGCCAAAGGAAAATCTTAGTTAATTCTAGTTCTTGATTGAGTAGTGTCATTCTATTTGTAAGTGTTTTTATTATTTTGAGAGCTGCTGTTAAGAAAGAACAACGTTACTATGGATTTCATGTGGGTTCAGATGTGTATAGCTGCTCCAATTCTTGGGGAACAAACGCTCACGAGGAACTTGCAGGAGTATTTTCTTTTACGTGACAGACAATCTGAACAATAAAAAAAAATATATATCAGACCACGTAGAAACAAAGTTCGAATTTTTGGTTGAATAAATCATAAAAGATTAATTAGGGAAGACTGAAGACAAACAATCTTCAAAAACTAAAGATTCTAAACTCAGCCCTACAAGGCATTGTTGAAACTGTTCAAAGTTTGTTACATAAACCTGCTTAGGTTTCTGTCTAGGATCATATTCTATTGTTTCTTCACATAGTACTACCTCTTTGCATTTTCTTGCAGAAGAGTAACCCGGCCTTCACGCACTGAATTATGTTTTGGGCGGACTTATGTCTACTTATATTTCTTTATATCATCTGTCTAAATTTTGCAGGAGGGGGCATTTGTTTGAATAGTCCAGCCCATTCTTTTTGAATTAAAGTTACTGCTTTCTGTCTTAGGATATACTGATATAGTTTCAATGACATTAGTGCTCACTATGTTATTTTCCCGTTCCTTTATTGTTAACATGATGACTATAGCATATGTTTTTTGCAGTTCACGATTTGCATTATGATAGTGGAGCTCAATGTACAGCTATATTTTCCATTTTTAATTCTCCTGTGCGCACCCTGCAGTATGTGAACTCTGGAGACAGACTAGCAGTAGGATTTGAAGGTGGTCGTGTAAGCAACATATAGTAGTTTTATCAATTTATTACTCTTCATAAAAGTTGAGCTATTGGTTTTGACGGGTCGCGATGTCATCGATATGGAATTTTTGTTGTTTTTTGACATCTCAGGTCGCGATGCTTGATATCAGATCACTTTCGGTTTTGTTTCTTACAGACTGTTTTTCCAATCCAAATTCGCCAGCTCTGTGTCTAGCTATGCAAACATTCCCCAACACTTTTAGTCATTTGGATCACTCCGGAAACAAAAGTTCAAACGAATCTGCAAAGGAAGTAATGTTCATCTTGACGAGACATGCACGCATTTTTGTGATGGATAGCAGCACAGGCAATATGATGAGCTCTTTGTCGATGCACCAAACTGATTTATCTCCAATTTCTATTTATATTTTAGGCAAGTAAAGTCATCTAGGAGCAATGTTAGTTTATGATTTTACAGTTAGTTTTTGTTAAAACTCCACAAACTCTTTGTATGCAGAGAGCAATGTTTTCTCTGATGGGTCCAAAGAAAATCCTTCAATGATCTCATCTCCGGATCCAGAAGCAAAATCTGAACCAACAAAAATTGACACTCGGCATCAACATGCTTCTGTTGAAGCCAAAACTGATGCCTTTGCCCAAGCCACATATGTAGGACAGAACTTTGTTGACTCAATTGTGTTAATATGTTGCGAGGACTCACTGTATTTATACTCTTTAAAGTCTCTGGTTAAGGTGCCTCTTCTCCCATCCATTTCATGTGAAATTACTCTGTAGTTCCATGCAAAAATTAGTGCAATTTTCTTTGTTTCAGGGAGAGAGTGAGTCCATCCATAAAGTGAAGCTTGAAAAATCATGTTTTTGGACCACATTCATAAAGAAAGATGGAAAAGCTTGTGGATTGATTCTAGTCTACGAGACTGGACTGATTGAGATAAGGTGAACTGCTTGATTTCAAGCTCTTTTTTTTTTCTTTTTGTTTTCCAATTATGCCGCTGTTGGCTACGGCACTTTGTTTTCCAATTATGCTGATGTTGGCCTTTTTTTCATTGTTTCATTTTACCTTTTTGACAGGTCCCTGCCAGATCTTGAATTGGTAGGAGAAAGTTCTTTAATGTCAACTCTTCGGTGGAACTTCAAGACTAGCATGACCAAGACAGTTTGCTCTTCTGATACAGGGCAGATCGTCCTGGTTCGTAATTTTTTCTTCTTGTGAAAAATGATCTGCTATTTATCCATTCCTTTTTGTTTTTCCATTACATATATGCACATACATACAGAAAAGAAGGTCATAGCTAGTGCAGCAGGCTTCCACTTACAATGGGGTTATATATACATGTGTATATCTGTAGCTATGTGTTTGTGTGTGTGTATTTAAATATCCTTTGTTATTATGCTAGGATTTATGTGTATTTAAATATACTTTGTTATTATGCTAGGATAGTAGGTCCATTGCCTGAATTTTCTTTTTCATGGGTTGATTTGAAGTAACAGTTGATCTGTTTGTTTTGTCCTTGTATCCAGCTAATGAAATCAGTGAACTTCATGTCTTAGAATCATTACGAAGTTGTCTTACATTTCTAGCCTATTCATTATTTTCACGTTTTTTAACCTTAACGGGGAATCTTTCAATAGTGCACAGCTGTACTTTTGAGGATCAGATTTGTGCAAACTGCTTCAGATGAATTTGGATGGTGCAATTTGTTTTGTGGAGATGGAAACTAGTATGAATAACGATGAGTGGAAAATATGGCAGGAAAAAACAGAGACCCTTCTAATAAAACCACCCTTTCTTTTGATAACTTTTTGGATAATGGATTAGTTGGTCTTGAACGATACAGATGGGAATAAAAGGTCATTAGTCACGGCAATGATAAGCATAACGGATGAATGACAAGCAAAATGAAAGATCGGTGATAGTTAAGCAATGGGGAAGAACACCTTGTAACAATGAAGGACAAATAAGGATGTGGTATGATCAATGTGGAGTCCTTTAATCCATGTCGTTCCAATTGGGCTTCAGTCCAAGTGCTCCTGAACTCCCCAAGTGCTGCAAAAACCACAACCAATTAGTGCTCACTGGCCGGTGTTCATCCGGGAAGCACTCTAATACTTAAGTTAGTAGGTGAACCAAAAAGCCAAAGGGAAGTACTGCGAAGGGTTGTAGAGCATTCTCCGTATCCCATTGGACTTGCAAAATGGGATATGGAGAATTCTCGGATTCTTACTTGGTTTCACAACTCCATAGAATCAAGTGTTGGCATGAACTTTTCTAGATTTTATACACCGGAAAAAGTGTGGGATTACTTGGACTATGTACCTTGAATTTTGCTCAACAGTATGAACTTGAGATGTCTATCCGGAGTACCACTCAGAAGGATAAGTTGATTCATGAATTCTATGATGAGATGGTTATTTACTGGGATCAGCTAACTCCTATAGAACCTACAAATCTCTAATTACTTGATAGCTATGTCTACTATTGTGAGAAACGTCTTGTGCAGCTTATGGCTTTTCGAGATTAGTTTGAGCTTCTTCAGGGAGCTATTTTGCTCCGGTCTCTCTTACCCTTAATTGTGGTTCAGTTCGTGAAGTTATTGTCGAGAAAACTAGGTTCAAAGTCTCTTATGCCGCATCTTTCGCCTAGTCTGTCTTTGCTACTCCAGTTGCTCCATCTAGCCAGTATTTGACACATATCCTACCTACTAATGCGTCACATTTGATTCAAGCTACTGGGAAGCCAAAACCGCGAGTTGCTATGGATTAATATAGTTTGTCATCAGAAGGGTCACTAGAAGAATGTGTGCCCTAAGTTTGTACGACCTAAGGGGCGTAATTATTCTCATTCGACTACTTTGTCATCTTCTTGGCCACCACAGCAACCCCATAATCTCCATCAGCCCTTGCAGCTTCCACCTCTAGAAGTGGTCCATTCTCTCTCTTATTTGAGCAGTATCAACAGTTTCAGGCTTTTATAGCTACCTCAGAAAAAGATTCTCAACAAACTTCTACTATGATTACCACTCACTCAGATTTGCATGGTTGTAACACAACATGTATCTAACCCGCAACATGGATTTTGATTTCGGTTCTTCCCATCATATGACCCACATTTGCCTCTCCTTAATAATCGTATTTTCCCTACTTTCCCCATTAGTATTGCCATTGCAAATGGATTCCCTATCCATGTTTCTTCTATTGGTTCTAGTATCCCTACCTCATCTTCTATACTGTCCATACCAAATGTCTTTTATTTCTTTCAATTGTCTTTAAGCCTTTATTTGGAGAAGCCAATTGTCCGATTTGGGTTTTGAAGTTCTCTTCTTCTGGTTGTGTTGTACATGATCGGATGTCCAAGAAGTAGATTGGGACTACCGTAGAGTTGGAGACCTCTACACTCTGGAGAGCTTACACGTTCCTATAGAGTCTCCTTCCATTGCATTATTGTCTTTTTCTTTGGATTTGAAATTTTCTCCTTTCTATCTTCGGCATTCTAGATTACTACATTTATCTAGTGAGCATCTGAAACCTTTAGTTAAGTCTGGTCTTTAGGGTCAAATCTTCCTTCGTGACATTTCTGAGTGTAGTAGTTGTAAGTTTATTAAAATTTTTGCCTTGTCTTTTAATAAAAGTAACTATTTCTACCTCTTTATTTCTTATTGTTCATATTGATTTGTGGGGTCATTCACCAATTACAACCAAGGATAGTTCTATGTATTATGTTTCGTTTGTCGATGATAATAGTCGGTATACATGGGTTTATTTATTGACATGCAAATTTGATTTTTCAAAGTTTACCGCAATTTTTACACTATGTTGCGAACTCAATTATTTATTTAGGTCAAAATCCTTTGATCTGATTTGGGCGGAGAATATTTTCTTTTTGAATTTACAGATTTTTTAGCAACTCATGGGACTACTCATCAATCCTCATGTTCTGTACTCCAGCAAAAAATGGGCGAGTTAAGAGAAAACACCTTCATCTCTTAGAAACTTCTAGGTCTCTTCTTTTCTCATCTGCTGTTCTTTTTGTGGCTTTGGGAGAAGCTGTGCTCATTGTAACATATCTTTTGAATCGGATGCTTACCCCTATTTTTTCAGATAATTGTCCGTACGAGCATCTCTATGGTTAGATTTCCAATTATTTCCTACTTCGAATGTTTTGTTGCTTACTTCGTCCTTCTCCCCAAGAGGGACTGCAGTAAGCTTAGCGCTTGGCATGCTCTCTGCATTTGCTTAGGGTATGACCAAGAAATTGCATGCGTCTCAACATGTAACTTTTCTCGAGCGTGTGCCGTATTTTTCCCTTTCACCCAAACTCGCACCTGTTGCTAAAGGACGACTCAGTTGTCATTGATACATTCCTCATTGATGTGCCTTCAAGGAGTATATCTATACTCTTGAAGTATCTGATCTTCTTGTTGTCACTTCTGCTCCTTCTACCTCTTATTTCTACCTTATTTCCACCATTTCCTTTAGTTTACTTTCGTCAACGTGCAACTTCTCTGCCTTATGTCCCGGCTCCCTGTTCTACTTCCCTTGAACCTGCCTCTTTGGACCCTGCTTCGTTTGACCACCGTTATCCTACTCGCGCTCACTATCCCCCAGTAAGACTTGGTTTTACTAATACTTGTTTTTCCTCTTCCTACGGTTCTTTTCTTTCTCGTAACCATACTTATTTTGAACCGAGGTCATGCAAAGAAGCTTGTAATGATCCTAATTGGGTGCATGTTATGAATGATGAGCTTATTGCCCTTACTAAAACTCAAACTTAGAATTTGGTAACTCTGCCAGTTGGTAAAGATCTCATTGGTTGCAAATGGGTCTACAAATTCAAAACCCATTCTATTGGTTCTTTGGAATGGTATAAAGTTGCTTAGTGGCTAAGGGATTTGCTCAAGAATATGAGATTGATTACAAGGAAACTTTTGCTCCTATTGCTAAGATGACCACCATTCGTGCTTTGATATTTGTGGCCGCTGTGCACTGGTGCCCTCTCTCTCAGTTGGATGTTAATAATGCATTTATTAATGGGTTTTTGTCTGAAGAAGTTTGTACCTACCCCCTTTCGGGGCTTTCTCATACTTCTGGGCTTGTTTGTCGTCTTCGCCATGTACTCTATGATCTCAAATAGTCTCTACGTGCTTGGTGTGAGCGGTTTCACTTTGTTGCTCTACAGATTGGTTTCCAATCTGGTACACATGACTCTACTCTCTTTATTCGTCGTTCATCTTTGGAGTTATTCCTTCTTCTGTTATATGTAGCTGACTTGATTATCAGGTTCTAATTCTGATGCCATTAGTGAGGTAAAGTTCTACCTATCTCGCGAGTTTCAGATGAATGATTTAGGTCTTCTTCACTATTTTCTGGGTATTTAGGTGGCTTCATCTACTAAGGGTTATGCAACTGATGTTCTTCACCGTGCTAATCTTACTGACGACAAGGTTGTTAACACTCCTATTGAGTTGCATGCCAAGTTTTCTGCTTCCGATGATGTTCGCTTGGATGATCCTACTGAGTACCATTGTGACTCGCCTTGACATTACTTATGCCATTCATATTGTCAGTTAGTTTGTCTCTACCCTGTGTTCTACCCATTGGGTTGCATTGCTCCATATCTTGCGGTATATTTGTTGTACTATTTACCAATGTTTATTGCTCTGTTCTACCTCAAGTTTAACTCTTCGAGTATATGCTAATGATGATTAGGCTGAAGATATTAGTGATTGGAAGTCCACCTTTGGTTTTTATATTTTTCTTGGTCATTCTGTCATCTCTTGGAAAAGCAAAGAATAGTCGGTTATTGCTCTCTCTACTGCTGAAGCTGAATATCGCGTTATAGCACAAGCTACTACTGAAATTGTTTGGCTTCGCTGGCTTTTGTCTGATATGGGAATTTATTTTCAATCTTCCACTCCTCTTTACTGTTATAACAAAAGTGCTATTCAGATTGTTCATAATTCCGTTTTCCATGAACGCACAAAGCATATCAAAACTGATGCCATTTCTTATGTCAACATCTCCAGTCTGGTACCATCGACCTGCACTTCCTTTCGTCCTAGATTTAGTTGGTTGATTTCTTCATTGAGACTCACACGACAACTTAGTTTTGTTTTCTCCTTGGTAAACTTAAGATACTCTCTACACTCACATCCTTCGTTTGAGGGTGTGTGTGAAACTAGTCGAATTTGTTTATCCTTTAGTTAGTGCAGTATTTATCTTTTGTGAATGTAGTTATGTGTTGTATCAATTATTCATTTTAATCAATGGAATAAAAAAAAGTTTTTTTCTGTTTACAATGTCCACCTACAACTACCCATGTTTTTTATGCCTATCTATAGTTTATCATTTTAGTTTTAGGGAGTATGATACTTGGACACAGCCACATCTTATTCTCATGCCCAAAATCCATGGGGAGAAATATTTTGTAAATAACTGTGTTAATAGTGGTTTATTGACTCTCAGTATGATACTTGGACATCTGTCAAATGATAGGAAATGTTTTGTAAAGTTTTAACAGTCGGTTACTAACTCTCAGTTTTGACATTTGCAGCTTCAATTGTTTGTTTCTCTTTGTAACGACCCGAATTTCGGAGACCTTAATTAAAAAGGAATTTAAAACAGCCAAAATGATTTCCATTTTATTTCATAACAAAATAAAAGTTTGGTTACAATTCCCAAAATAAAAAAAAATTACAATGAAATTTCAGAAATATAGAGCTCAAATAAATCTAAGTAAACCAGGGTGCAATCTGATCTTCATCGAGTGCGCTGTCTTCAATGCCTGGGATGTCGGGCTTGGCAGTGCTGTCTTCAACACCTGGGATGAAAGGCTAAGGGTAGGAAAATTACACCATGAGCGATCAAGCTTAGTAAATAAATCCTACTCATACTCCCAATTTATATTACAGATCAAAATGCACATGATGTGGGCATGTAATGAATAGCGGAAGCAATAAACAAGTGATAAGATACATGTAACTGAAATTAATGACAAAGACAATATCAAGAGTAATTCTTTAGTCGATCACATTCCCCAAAAGCATGTTAGAGCCCGTTGTCTCTCACAATCAAGGCACCGACATCGTAAGCACGTGATAATTTCCACGTCAGTAATTCTCCAACCCGGGTCGTTACAAGCGTTGCCCGACATATGTGATAATTGCCACGTTGATATTTAAGCATATTGGAGTCCGACATTTACAATGCTCAGGACGCCAATAGCATTAACTAATAACCAAGCGTGTATCGAAGTCCGTCGTTCACAACGATCGGGACGGCAATAACATCAACTAATAATCAAGCATATCGGAATCCATTATTCACAACAATCGGGACGCTGATAGCATCCACCAATAATCAAGCATATCATATTTTGTTGTTCACAATGATCGGGATGTCGATAGCATCAACAGTTCACAACTGTAAGACAGATGATTCGGTATACTATCGGAGTCCAATCTCTAGGACTATGTTCTCATGCATCATGATTGAGTGTGTTTATGGAACCCCAAGTCCAAGTAGATATTCTCAAAATTTCTAAATGTTTCATCATAATCGAATAATAATATCATGGTGGACAAATATGCATGCAATTATGGATGTGGTGTATGATGCCTCGAGAGTACTTGGTTCAATGTCGATTTATCGTTTACAAGTGTTTCAACGTGACAATTCTTTTTAATTAGATGCTCATTATCTACCAATCTTCAAGGGATGTTATAAATTGCATAGAAGTCTTTAAATAAGTATGAGAGATAAGAAATTAAACAAATAAATTATGCATGTGGGTGTCGGGATCATCAAAGCGATACATGTCATGTCTTATTTAACGGACCTTGAAGGACGCACACGAGGAGGTTGAATCATGGCTTAGTCCGTTGTCTATAATGATTAAGGTCCCTAGATGGAAAGGTTCAAATCTCATGTTTTGGACTAGGGGATAATATGAAACATTGCCTTCTTGTGATTGGTTAATTATGGGTTATATTACAAGACATAAAACAAGTTGCTATGGAAGTGTGATTGGTAGGAGTGATTGGTAGGGTGAGGGTGACTAGTAGAGTGACTGGTAGGGTGAGGGAGTAACCAACAGGGTTGAAAAATAAAACACAACAATATGCAAGGGTGACCGGTCAGGACATGAGTATGACCAGTCAGGATTGAAATAAAAACACAATAAATTATAAGGGTGACCAGTCAGGATTGTGATAAAAACACAACAGATTGTAAGGGTGACCAGTCAGGGGTAAAGTGTGACCACTGACCAGTCAGGATGTCAAACAAAACCTAACAGATTACAAGGATGACCAGTCAGGATGTCAACCAAAACCTAACAGATACAAGGGTGATTAGTTAGGATAAAGGGTGAGGGTGACCAGTTAGGGATAAAGGTTGACCAGTCAAGATATCAAATAAAACCTAACATATTACAAGGATGACCAGTTAGGATGTCAAACAAAACCTAACAGATTATATGGGTGACCAGTCAGAATAGTCTTCTTCCCCAAAATTTTCTCTATGTTTTCCTCCATTAAAACTTTGGGAAGCTTATGGTTTTGATCCAAAACACAAATTAAAGATTAAGGGAGGATCATTTACCTTGAAGAGCTTGATTGAAGATTGAATTTAATGGATTGATCTCATATTGAACTCCGAATGGTGGTTGAAAACTTCAAAATGGATTACATCTCTCTCTCTCTCTCTCTCTCTCTCTCTCTCTCTCTCTCTCTCTCTCTTATATATAGTGAGAGAGAGTGAGAGTTTGGGTTTACTAGACTCTGAAATGCTAAGATTTTCGGGGAGATGAAGAATGGGAGAGGAGGGGTTTATATAGACGAGTGTGGGGGACATTTGCACATGGAGTTTTAAGTGTTGAGATACAAGTGGCCATGGATGTCATTGGTGAGGAAGAAGGATTTTGCAGAGCCATGTGAGGAGGAAGGGCCGTTTCGAGAATAAAATCATATATCTAGGTGGTTTGGGTTTGTGTGAGGGGCAAGGGAAAACCCTCATAGGAGAAGAAGAAGATTTCCCTGCCATGGAAAATTTACAGCAGATTTTGAACAAGTGTTTTTGTAGAAGAAGAAATGTGCCGTTATCATGAGAGAAAAATTATTGTGTGTGATTGTGTCCTCAAGAAACATGGCTGAGATGGCTTGGGCTAAAAATGGTTTTGGGTAAATGGGTTGCGTTGGGATGGGCTTCCAGAGGGAATTGGGCCAACTGAAATGAGATGATTTAAAGAAAATTGGCCAAAGGAAAATGGGTATAGTTTGGAGAGAAAGAAGATTTTGCTTGGGTTTTGGGCCAAGTCTACACAAAATCATAAACAAATTTATGCAAGCTCACATAATTTCATGCATACAAAATTTTATCATCCATTCCATCAAATAAAAATACATTATTGCAAGTATTTTTATTAAAGAAATCTAACTAAATCATGCATAAATTGATAAAAAAATTATTTTTATTGATTTAAAATTTTTGGGTCCTTACATTCTCGCTCAAAAAGTGCTGTTCATTTATTGTCTTAGAGAAACCTTCTAGCTGAATTGTTCCCGTCCGTGTTAACCGCGTACTTCGTGTCTTAACTTTGGTGACTTATGGAGTTTATGCCCATAACTGTCATGTCCTCTTATGGATTTGCTGAATAGTACGACTCTCAAATTTGTTATGTGCAAAATTTGTAGGTGAATGGTTGTGAAGTTGCTTTCATCTCTCTCTTCGCCTTTGAAAATGACTTCAGGTCTCTCTCTCTCTCTCTCTCTCTCTCTCTCTCTCTCTCTCTCTCTCTCTTTCTTGGATTTTCTTATTGAATTTGTGCTTTATTTCAGGATTCCAGAGGCTTTACCTTCTCTTCATGATAAAGTCCTTGAAGCTGCTACAGATGCTACACTTTGGTTTCCTCAAAATCAGAAGAAACAGGTTATTGGATGTTATTTCATGCTCTCCGTATCTTCCTTTTCTTGAGCTGTTGAAAAGTTGGTCTATTTTCTCTTACTACAGGGTACTCCCCCAGGAATTATTGGTGGTATCATAAAGGGCTTCAAAGGGGGTAAGGAGGAGGACCATGTGGATGGTAAAACTATCGTGGCACATTTAGAAAGAATATTTTCTAGGTTTCCTTTCTCAGACTCTTTTACAGGCATCGGAGATGACAAAGAAGTGGTTATACTTGGCATAGGTTACTATTTCTTCCTCCCTTTTATCCCTTTTTCATTTCCTTTCTCTCTCCTTCCCTTTACTTTGTATCATCTATTTTGTGTAGATGATATTGACATTGACGAACCTGCAACTGTTACCTCTTCATCTCATAAGATCGAGAGTAAAGGAAAAGGTAAGAAAACAAAATTGTGCATCTAACTGTGTTTTCCTTGTAGTTGTATTTCAATGTGGAAATTGGACTCAATGTTTTTTTGTTACCATGCAGACAAGGAAACAGAGAGGCAAAAGTTACTGGAAGGTTGTAGTACAGATACCCAACCGAGAATGAGAACAGCTGAAGAAATTAGGGCTAAATACAGAAAGGATGGGGTAATTTCAGGCAAAATATTATTAGTGAATCGTATAGTCATCAGACCATAGTGGCTTACATGGCTCTCTGTTTACAGGATGCCTCTTCTACAGCTGCACATGCAAGAGATAAGCTTGTAGAGCGCCAGGAAAAACTTGAGGTTGGTCAACTTGTCATCTAGTGTCTTGATCCCTTTCTTGTGTACCTCACTTTCTTTATGAATCTTGGTCAAGTTTGTTGGAGAGGGAAGCACAATGTCTTTCCCACTATCTTGCCTTCAACGCGCATTCTGGAATTCTGAGCCAAATAATGTAGCGGCAGTCTGTTGTTGTTCCTTTGTTCTTAAAAGGACAGATCGATGTATGCTGTGTATTGGTTTTTGACCTAAATCAACTTGTAATCCCATGCCTGACATCCAACACATAGTTGTTCCCTTTATATTCTTTGTATAATCAGACACTGCTATCGGCGTTGCTAGATGATCTAAAATGCATTCTTCCTGTCGTTGATGTTAGTTATATGTCATGGTCGTTCCAAAGGAGAATAACTTTTGATAATTTGATAATAGTGCATTTAAATGTTACCAATGTAGGCGCAGGAAAACCGGATCACCTTAGTTTGTTGTATTCTAGGTGGTGCAAAAAAAAAAAAAAAAAAGCACAAGAAGTATCTACGATTAAAGAACTTTTTAGGTTCTGTTCTTTGTAAATCTCAAGAGTGCCTAAATCCTTTTTAGCTCGACAGTACTTGAATATCATTATCTCCTGATGTTATTTTTGGGTTGCTTCTACCAGAAACTAAGCAGACGTACCCAAGAACTACAAAGCGGCGCAGAAAATTTCGCAGACTTGGCAAGTGAACTCGTCAAGACAATGGAGAAGCGCAAGTGGTGGAACATATGAATAGAGGCTGGCATAAGTTGACGAGAGTCTGGATTTGGTGATGCAGCTTGCTTGCACTTTTGGCAAGTGAAATTGAACCAGTCCTAAAGAACTACAGGGTGGTGTTATAAGGTTTTTTTTTTTTTTTTTTTTTAATGGCTCGTTATTTGGCCTAATGTACCTACAAAGTGTTATATTTAACGAGCACACTTTGGGTCTACACTGTTCACTCTCATTGGGCTATTTTTGTATCTTTCTTGCGATCTTGTTTTTTGGTCAGAGGAGAGAACAGAAATGGAAGATGTGTCCAGGCATTCATAGGCCAATAATAGCTTATAACTGTTTAGTAAATAAAGATGTTTTAAAGTGTATTACTAATCATGAAACGTGTATTAAAATTTATTATTGTGTATTGATTTTTGTGCAATGGGCAGTGAAATTTTACCTTTATCTTTATTATATACTAAGAACATGTATGATACACGACACTGTTTTCTTTTTACGAAGAAACACAAAAAATTAACATTAACACTAATTTTTTACTCTCTTTGTTTTTTCATTTACAAGAAAAAAAACCTTCAAACTTTCTCACATTCTAATTATTCTTTAAGAATTAATATTTAATGTTTACTTGTAATTTGATAAGGTATTTTTGTACTTTCATGCATATGTATTTGCTTCTGTAAACAAATGTGTACATATAGCTGGGGGTTTGACTTCCATTCTAAAATCCAAACCCATAACCGTAAACATCGAATGAAATTTCGGAACCTAAGATACAAAACAAAACAAATTAACAATCACAAGAATGATTTGGGAGCAACGTTGTGTGCCAAAACACTCAAAAAATACTAATTGAACAAATTTTTAGCAATGTTTTGCACGTAAAAATAATGTCGTTTTGAAACACAGTACACCTTATTGTGCGCAATGCAGAACAGACTTCCTCATTTTCCACAACAAACTAGAGAATTGGGATGAAAAAGCGATTGTGATTGACAAATCGATTGTTGTGTCCTGCTCTTGTATGGCAAATATAATTGTTAATTATTACCTGCCCATCAAGCCGTGAGTGATTTGAATCAAAGAAAAAAGAGCTTTCGAAATGTAACATTTTAATATTTTGACTTCTCTAAGAAATATATATAATTATGATTTCTATTTTGAAAGCTTAGCTTTTAGTCATACCAAAATACTCATATAGCCAGTAAAATTGCTTACATGCATCGCCATTTTGAATTTAAGTCTTGAGAGTTATATTACGTCAGAATCTGTTAAAAATTGTCAACTTATCTTTCTTTCTTTCTTTCTTTCTTTCTTTCCTATATATGTAACGCCCCATATTTTTTAATAATTTGTTACCAAATAAAGAAATATATTACTCAACGAAATAAACTTTTTTATAACAAAATCGTTCAACTTCTTAATATTTAGTACTTTTCGGCAAAACAACCGACCCAACTTTCAAAGTCAATTAATAATTTCAAAAATCAATTGCTTAAAATTCATTATTTGTTTATACTAAACAAAAACTAAGGGCTTCTTAGGCTCTTGCCAAAGGACTGTGACTGGTGACTCTCTTGGATTTCTGTCACATTCACCTCTTGGGTCAACTCTATCTAAATTCGCTTTTCGGTACCTAGCGTGAAATGTCAAAAGCAACAATTTGCTCCACGTGTGATACAACTCGATAGTACAATCAAACCTTATCCATAGCTTACAAACTCACAGATATTCCCGCCAAGCATATGAACAATATGTCAATTACTGAATCATGCAATGTCGTGCATAAGTCTTTTCACATTAAGTAGATTTTGATTTATAATCTCTTGTTTGATCCTCCCACAAATTAGGCTCCCGAACATGATGCTCCTATATGTTAAGCTCCCGTACATCCTCCTCACAGGTCAATATACGGCTCAAGTGGCTCACAGAGATCGCACGTCTCATAGACACTAGCATGGATTACGTACATTTCTATCCAAGACCATATCATTTTATGCAACGTTTATTAGTACTCAAGGTTTCTTGGATGTCTAGCTCCTGAGCGCCATGCCTCAAGTATGGGTCATAACACGGCTCACAGACACTGACACAACTCACAAACACTGACACGACTCAAGAAAATCACCAATCTACCTTAACTCTCATTACCGTATAATGATTGATTCTGATTATTCCTTATTATTGCAACAATGAGATCATCTAATCATGTCATTTCATTAAGTTTCAGTTTCATACTCACATGATATGATGGTCCATCAATTGTATGCCTCATAAGATGTATCCAACAACATGCAAATCTATGCTCATTAAATCATATCTAAGTCACATGTTTTATCCGTGGGTAATAGATCACAGGACAGTCTTAACAATCAATATTCATTGACACAGTCATGCAAATCAACATATAATCATGCATTCAAATTTGATCTAGTCCAACACCTATTTACCATTGATCCACACACCAAACATGCTTATGATATCTATACGCAGAAATATACTTCCATCAAATTGAACATAGGTCAGGCATATATTTAGGATTTCGGTTCTGTTACGCTATCTTTCTTCTGTCACAAGTGACTGATGTCACAACTAATTATCATTGCACACCGCACCTCCCCTTAAATATGAGTATGTTCAGTAATAAAAATATAATCAATTATAAATAAAAGAATTAATTAAAATATGAAGAAGAAGAAAAATAGATACAAACCAGAGAGAGAGAGAGAGAGAGAGAGAGAGAGAAAGAGATCGGGTGAAATATATAGAGAGAAACCACGGAGAGAGGGGGGAGAAAGAGAGTGATAATTGGTCGAGAGAGAGGAGAGGAAAAAAAACCATGTTGCCTTTTTACTACTCATATATATATATATATATTTATTTTTCCCACATGTATAACACATTTTTTTCATGTTTCGTGGGTGTTGTTACGGTTGCCGGTCCTTTTGGTCGGCCACGATGCACGTCTGATCAGTGTCTACGGAGGGCTGTTGTATGCTGCTCGAGTTTGTGACAGTGATTTATTTTTACTTTCATTATGAAACATTCAAATCCTTTATTTTTGTACTTATCTAGTAATGTTCTATTTCACTAAATTTAATTTTATTGAAATAGATTTAAAACTCAGCTTTCATTTTCGTCGCATGCTTGTTCTGTAATTTTACTTTGCATTCTTCAAAAGATTGTTTCACGCAAAAACATGTACGTCAATACGTTATTATCGCAAGAGTTCATGTTCATCCTTAATAAAAATAAATAAATAAAATCCTAGCACAAATTTACGAAATTAAAAACATTTCATCCATTCAAAATTTTTCATTATGTTAACAATATAACAAAATATTAGATATAACTTGCACATAATAATTACAACATCAAATATAGTATAAATATATGGGTAGAATTCATAAATTTGATACATATAAATTACAAATGATTTATTTTTATTTGAAAAAAAAAATATGACACAATTAACACAAAGCAAATGATAAAGGAAAATATTAGAATTTAAAATTTAGTAGTAAATTATAAAATATCATTTTGATGTATGATTTACAATAATAAATTAAATTTAATATAATTAAGTATAAAACACGATTAACCCATTATTTGCTTAACAATCCACTTTTGTCCACCCACACAACCAACAACCAAAATTTAAGCTCATCTCCTCTTATTACAAAACTCAATCAAAAACCTTCTTAATTAATTACCATTTTTAAGCTCATCTCTATCATATCCACCCTCTTAGTTAAAAAACCTAAATTTATGTACCCATCTGAACTGATGAACAAACGTCAGTAACTTGGCAACGCTTTCTAAAATGTCATCTTAAAAGTGTCTTGAAATGCCCAGTGCCAACTTTGAGATTCCGGGGGGCTCGAAATGAACCCTTTAATTGGGATCCTTTACATATTTTGCATACAAAATATATACAATAAACAATCTTCAAAAGCATTACCATTACAAAAATATATAAAGTATAATTGTTTGAACGTTATCCTTTTCGCATGTTTAGCAATAAACGTACTAATTAAGTTTTTATAATTAAGCATATAATTTCAGCTTCAGTCGATTTTCTCCATTTAATTCAGCTTCATCTCATTTTTATACAATAGGAGATTCTCGAGAGGGCCTAGCCTTAGTTATTTTTAAATTGGGCCTCAAGTTGTTGATTATTTTAATGTTGTTACCGGAATTATTTGGCCCCTTGAAACTTATATTGAGCTTATTTTATATAAAGACAAACTTAAAAGTAAAATAATTAGTCCTAATATACTAAAGATATCTAAATATGTAGAGGCACTTATTTTTTGAGTTTTTTGGGAGTCCAAAACAATGGCTTCCTCAACTTTCCCATGGCCGGCTCTGGACATGCCATTTTTCTTGTAGTTATATAAATAATGTAATAATAATAATAATAATAATAATAATAATAAACAAATTTATTATGATTCCTACTTTGGAAAAAAGAGAGAGTTTAAAAAAATCACAACAACTAGAAAGTAGAAAGTGACTTCTTTCTCTTATCGTTATTACATTCCTTATAAAATTTCTTTCCGTTTTCTTTTTTCCTTTTTTTTTTTTTTTCGTTTACAGAAAAGGAAAGGAAAAGAGTGTTCTTACAGTCTGAGACTAAATAGTTTGTTTTCTCCTAATCTGTCGTCTGCCTAACAACTTCAAAAGTTGTTAGTAAATTTGTGATAATTAATTGAGATAAACCATACTTTGTAATATGCGTCGTGATACCAGATGATTCATGCCTTAGAGATGGATTGTAATGATCCAAATTTTCAAGATTTTTTTTTTTATATATATATTCAATATTTTTTTATTTAGATTAATAAATTATTTTTCTAATTTATTATCTTAAATTTTTACTCATGTATATTCTTTTATTTTCGCTTCGTCCAGGTTCGTTGAACCTTTGGGGAGAGCATCTGATTATTTTTTTTTTTGTATATTGGATATTATATTTTTTAATTATTAATTATTTTTATTCATTATTATCCTAACCGATAATTATTTTAGTTTTTGAATCCGTATTGAACTTTACCCCTTTGTAGTTTGAATCCTACTAGAACTTTGAATCATATATTTTTTTATTTAAACAACCCTTGTAATCCCTAAAATCACTTTCTATCAATTTTAATTTTTATTGTGTGTCTCAGATATTCGTGATGAGGTAATCTCTTGAAAATCTCATATTTGTTTTATTTTTATTTTTGGTTTTCTCAAGCCGTTGAGTTCCTTATTTTTTTTTTTTCTTCTCCTTTCTTCTCAATCTCTCTTTCTGTGCTTCTCTCTCTCTCCTCTCTCTCACTCTCTTTTCTCCCTCTCCGCAGTGGGGTGAGCCCCCAGTGTCTGTGTTTTTTTTTTTTAAAATTATTATTATTTAGTCAGTAATAATTATTACATCTCTTATATATATATATATTATACTTAAAAGTAATTACTTATTCTATTATTTATTAATAATAATACACTATTTTTTATTATTTATATTTAATGTATGGTTTTTATTTTTTTATATAAAGTTGCGATAATCGGATCCTGGTGCGGTATTTGATTCGTACATTTTTCGGTAGCACTCTATTTGTTGGATCGAGGTAGAAAATTTCGGACCGAGCCCTACATATATATGTTATTTATGAGTACGGTAGATTTTTACTCGATGTTCGAGTAGGGGATATGAAACAAAATTGTTATTGACTAATTATTAGAATAATTATATGTATTAGATTGCGTTAATTGATCATGCTATGAACTGAATAAATATTAGGTGTCAGATCGGGATTGGGTCTGAACCATAGGAATGCTATATATTTATTATATGTGACGATTCGTTGTTTAAATTAATGGATTATTACTTGTTGAGACCGATTTGTATGTTAGGGCCCACAAATGTTATATGTTACTTAGATTTGGTCAATGTTAATGACATCGTATGTTTTTAGTGACTTTAATTTATACTCGATGTATGTTCAATTGAAATAGCATGATGAAATTTTATTATTGCATGTTGGGCATAATGGATGAGCATTGTGCATGCATGCATGGAAATTAGAAGTTAATTGAACGGCAGAGTTAGATGATCTCATTGTTGCGATAATGAGTGATAATCAGAATGATTTGGAGTTGTGGTAGATTATGGGAGATTGCGAGACCTCGATGTTGTGATATTGATGAAGGAAATTGCGAGACCCTGAGATTGTAATTTGGCTAAGGAAGATTGCGAAACCCCAATGTTGTGATATCGATGAAGGGGATCGCGAGATCCTGAGATTGTAATTTGGCTAAGGAGGATTGCAAGACTTCGATGCTGCGATACTAATTAATGGGATTGCAAGATCCTGATGTTGTACTTTTGATAAGGGAGATTGCGAGACCCTGGTGTGGAGATAATAATTTTAATAAAAAGATACTCAATGCGAAAAGTTTTATGCACGACATTGCATGCGCATATTTATGCACGATATTACAGATTTTCTATTTGTTTATGGTTCTTTGCATGCTGTATAGAATTATCATTATGTATGTTTATTTGTAAATTAGAGGTAAGGTTAGACTTTTCTACTAAGTGTTAATCACTCATTTAGAGCTACTTCTTAGCCCCTGGTATTTCACGCCAAGTTTTGATAAACAGATTGAGGCAAAGCATAATTTGAAGTTTAAGAGACTGAAGAGGATGAGATGGGTGTACCAGAACTATGGCTGTATCAGTAACAGTCTGATGGTTTGACCTCGGGTGTCCCCTTAGTTACTTTTAATTAATGATAATTTGTGACTCGAGTTATTGATTTTTAAAACTATTTAATGAACTAATTTTAGGTCGGTTGTTTTGCCGACAATTAATAAATATATGATAATTGGGCCTTTGGTTTTAAATTAAAATTTTTATTCCGCTGCTTAGTTAAATATTTTTTTATTATAACGTACCATTAAAACATGAGGCATTACATGAATCGTGCTGATAAGACGTTTAATGTTAAACCAAGATAATCTATGCCGATTAGTGACTCGCGAATATTTATTGGCAATATTGCATCGGCTTGCAATCCCTATAGATATTAGGTACGTAGTTGGGTAATTGGCAGTAATTAATACAAAATGGACATTGCGAGGGAAGGAACTTGAACTCTAGATTCTTCTCCATTAATTTTAAAAACAATTAAACATTATTTTTTAATATTTTAATCAAAATCAAACATGCGTTGTCAAATTAAAGTAGAATCCGTTGAGAAGTCACATAGCCAATTCTCCCGTCCGTGAGGAACGATATTCCATACTTATCGCTATTTATTTGAATGGAAGTAATAAATTACTTTAATAGTCATTTTGATACCAGAAAAACAACGAGCAATTTCTACCAATCAAATTTTTAGCGCTGTTGTCGGGAACGGTTATAATTGTTATTACGTTTTAATTGAGTTTATTTTAGACTTTAATTTCAGTTTTAGGCAAGTATAACTCTATGTGGCATAGTATTTGTGTTGTATATGTCAGGTTAAGCATTAACAAGACATGTGCGGATAGAGCTGTCCGCACATGTCTTGTTAATGCTTAAAAAAAAAACTCTTTAAAAAAGAGATTTTGTTAAGGTGCGCGTTGTAAGTATTAGTCGTTCAGTTGTAGTTTTTGTTTTTGTAGATTTTGTTGCCTTGTATGTGAGGTCGTTAGTTAGTGAATTGTGATACTAAACCGACTGACCCTGAATTAATTTGCAGGTCAGCAGTTTTTGCTAATGCTCGGACATCATAGGATTAGCAATACAATTTAACCACCTCTCACAATAACTATTTAACCACCTCTTGGGATCACTTATGCTCCCTTTGGAGTGAGGGTGGGCTCAGTTTCGAAACCCTTGTTTGGATCAAGGCTTCCATTTGCCAAACACATTTGGTTTCTTTTTTATTTTATTTTTTTTTGGGGGGGGGGGGGGGGGGGGGGGGGATCTATGTGGTGTCAATGGGTCAAATCTTATTTGCTTCACGGTCGGTGCTTTTGGAATGTTAAGCTCCCATTGGACCCTTCCTAGGTCCAGAAAGCTCCTATCTCTTTGTGTTGCCATTCGTCCCTTCATTCGACATAAAATCGGGAATGGTTCTTCCACATATATATCTCTGGTACGATAACTGGCACTTAATCAGTCCTCTTTTGCGAAATATGATGAGCGCATGGCTTATGACTCTGCTCTTCCTCTTACCACTGGAGTTAGTTCCGTCATATTTCGCACATGGCTTATGACTCTGCTCTTCCTCTTACTACTGGAGTTAGTTCCGTCATCACCGATGGCAATTGGAATTGGCCCTCATCTCAATTTTAAGCTCTCCTTGAGTTAGAGGCTTCATCCATGAATCTGTCTCACCTGATGTCCTCCCATCAGGATTCCCGTGTATGGACTCTTACTTCCAACAATCAATTCTCCATCTCCTCCCTTTGGAACACTACTAGAAAAAAGACTTTTTGAGTCAATTTTACATTTTGCGACGGCATGCTTCCTGTCGCAAAAAAGTACTACTTTTGGCGACCGGGGCGTTTCCTGTCGCAAAAAGGAGTACTTTTTACGACGGGAAACACAGCCGTCGCAAACAATGAGTACCTTTTGCGACGGTCAACGTAGCCGTCGCAAACAGTGAGTATTTTTTGCGACGGGGCCATTTGTCGTCGCAAAAAAGTACTCTCCTATTGCATCGGCAGACGAGGCCGTCGCAAAAGGTAATATTGTTTGCGATGGCTGGGTATCCCGTCGCAAAAAGTGAATATTTTTAAAATCATACTATTTTAACAATAAGTATTTTTAAAATTTAAACAATTGTTATTTTTAAACAATTTAAAATCATATTATTTTTAAAATCATATTTTTGTTAAAATTTGAAAAAAAAATCCGTATTATACTTTTAAATTTTTGAAATTTTATTGTATGCTAAATTAAAAAATTAGTATTTGAGAGACATTGAATTGATTTGAAAAAATTAAATATTTATGCATAAAAGTGATTTATTCTTTAATTCGAAAATATAAGTGTATGCATATATTATTAAAATTCGTTTTCTTTTCAGTTAAATATGTTTTTTCTTAAAAAGAATGACAAATTAATTAAGAAT